>JAJJMC010023094.1:104503-168523 GCA_023531435.1 Papaver californicum
ATGCATCACTGAGCCAATGTTGCGTAAGTGAGAGCATCATAGTGCTAGCACTATTATGCCGTGATGCATGATTGAATGCATCACTGAGCCAAAGTTGCATAAGTGAGAACATCATAGTGCTAATGCACTATTATGTCGTGATGCGTTATTGAGAATGCATCACTGAGCCAATGTTGCCTATTCGAGAATGCATTATAGTGCTAATGCACTATTATGCCGTGATGCATGATTCAATGCATCACTGAGCCAATATTACGTAAGTGAGAGCATCATAGTGTTAATGCACTATTATGTCGTGATGCATGATTCAATGCATCACTGAGCCAAAATTGCGTAAGTGAGAGCATCATAGTGCTAATGCGCTATTATACCGTGATACATTATTAAGAATTCCTCAGTGAGCCAATGTTGCCTATTCGAGAATGCATTATAGTGCTAATGTACTATTATGCCGTGATGCATGATTCAATGCATCACTGAGCCAATGCTGCATAAATGAGAGCATCATAGTGTTAACGTACTATTATGCCGTGATGCATCACTGAGAATGCATCACTAAGCCAATGTTGTTATTCGAGAATGCATTATAGTGCTAATGCACTATTATGCCGTGATGCATTATTGAGAATGCATCTATGAGCCGATGTTGCTATTCGAGAATGTATCATAGTGCCAATTGATAGACACATTTTAGTGTCTAAATTGCACCTTAATTTCTAGTGAGTTAGTATTCGATTTTGTGTCTATTACGTGTTTTTATGCTTTTGTAGGTACATTAGAAGAATACAGATTTGTGGAAAAATTGGCTCAAAAAGTGTTCAAAGCACCCGGAAAAATGGATCAAGGCACCCACACTTTGGATTGGGGCACCCTTGGATCGGGATGAACTGGATCGGGCCAACTCAGCGGGTCAACTCAGCCCAGTCAACTCGGTCAAAGCCAGTTGACCGAGTCAAACCCAGTTGACCGGGTCAAAGCTTCATCGGCAAACAGGAACCTCTCTGACTCAAATCAAATCGCAAATTTCATGGGATTTCAGCCAAATTGATAGCTACCCAAGTTAATTAAAGGTCCGTATAATCGATTAGAAGCTTTAGAAGCCGAAGATAAGGGCCAGAGAAGCATGAATTTGGACGGGAATAGGAACACATCCCTGTTTTGGATTGCTATCGATTTCTCGTCAAATCACCGAGTTATAATGGGATTAGAACATCCTAGAAGACTCACAGGGCCTATATAAAGAGTTTACAATCTTCAGAATTAAGGTACGCAGCCTAGAGATCGATTCAGAGCAATTCCGGTGGAGTTCCGGCACCGCCGGTCACCTGCTGGTGCATCGCCGACACTGTTCTTCACCCACCATCGCTGAAGAAGACGACTCAGTAACATTTATAAGTGTTGCTGTTCCACTGTTACAACTCTGCTCCTGTTGCCTTAGATTTTGAACATTTTTGTTGCTTAAAGCTCTCTGTAACAGCTGAACCCTGTTCTGTGACACTTATATACGTATCTGTTCAGCTGTTGCACTATTCTTTAACCTTGTAATCAATATTTTGAGCAATGAAATCAACTTTTGAGCAAGTTTTCTTCACCATGGGCTAAGTTTATTTACTGGGATGATGGATAAGGTATTTTTCTCAATTTTATGTGATTTAATTATTTTCTAATAATTATTTATAATTCTTTTGTTATTAGAATTGCATAGTTTTAAATAGTAAAAACGGTTTTCTTTCAACAGTTGTGCTTTTGCTTGATGGATTATGCTTAGTTAATTAATTTTGATAGTCCATGCTTGTGATTTACCTCTGTTTGTTAGCATAACAAAACCAATTTTGGCAATTATTTGTGCTTCAATTAATTTAAAAAGAATTATCTGATTAATCACATAGGTTGTTAGAATTACCTGATTCCTGATTCCTGGTATTTTTAAAATTATTCAAAAATCATCTTTAGGTTATTTAGTCTTTTTATTACTCCTGAAATTTTCTAGAGTTAATTAGAATCATTATTTTCTAAAATCATTACCTTCACAAGTTCGAGAATCGAACCTCTTTTTACCACTATATAAAATCACATCACCAATGCACTATTATGCCGTGATGCATGCTCGAGAATGCATCACTAGAAAGTGCAGTAGATGAATGTCACTTTCTTTTCTTATATCCACTTGTATAAATACAAATAAAACATATATAGGGAGGTGTTGGTGGGAAATCGATGAAGCTTAGCTATGCTAACCAAGATGGGAAATAGCCTTGACGTGCCAACCCGATGGCGTAATTACCTAGAGGCGCCAACTAGAAAGTGAATTTGCCTAGAGGCGCCAACTAGAAAGCGGATTTTCCTAGAGGCGCCAACCAGAAAGCGGATTTGCTTTAGAGGCGCCAACCAGTTGGCGTTTTTGCATAAGTGCAGTCGATGGATGTCACTTTCCTTTCTTTTATTTATTTGTAAAAATGTGAATAAAACATATATACGGAGGGAACTTTACTTGAATGTGCATGAGCGGTAATACACATATATATATGCGATGTGGCATATACGTTGGAACATACTTTATGCTTAAGCATCAATATGCTTATAGCTTAACCGATGAAGCTTGAATGTGCATGAGCAGTGATGCACATATATATATAAATACGATGTGGCCTATACGTTGGAACATACTTTATGCTTAAGCATCAATATGCTTGTAGCTTATCCCATAAAGTTTGAATTATGTGAAAGCATTTTCAATCGTGTTACGTACTTGGAACGCATATTTTCGTAGTAAATAAAAATAATTATGCATAAGCGAGTGCATACCTTTCAAAAGTCCTTCGGCCTATACGGACTTGGCCTTTGGAATCGATGTTGACTTTGCCTTAATAGGCTTAAGTTGCTTGTTCCTTTCGAATTGACACTATGTTGAAATACGGGCATGCTTGATCCCTTCAAGGTACGGGTTGGGTACGTAGGCAGCCGCAATGCAATGCATTGAGGTGCAACACCTTGTCGCTCATATCATCTAATTTAGAGGTGATTGCAACATTATGGTAACTTGTATCATATGGCTTGGCAATGCTAAGTCAAGAGATGATTTTTGCCACACTTGATGAGGTAGTTGCAATTCCATTCGGTGGATTGTTCATACTTTCTAGCAACCGTTACGGCATGGAATGTCATGTGCCTGGATGTTGCACTCTTGGTAAGAACAAGATCAATGCAGACTCCAGCGCATGATCGAAGCAAAATTAATGAAGCGACTTACGCTTGAAATGACCTAGGTGCTAGTCCAAGGCATGAGTTAGGCCTGGACAAGGATTATAATTATGTGATGCTTGTCAAAGGAATTCACCATTAGATTTAATGGCCTTACACCATTTGCAGGACAAGGGTGAGTTAGAACGATATGGAAACTACGTTTCGAGTATCATGCATGCAAAGCATGCTTGGAAAGAAAAAATCTACCTGCATTTTCCAGCGAGAAGTTAAGCTTTAAGGTCCGAAATCTATTTTTAAATTGCGTATCGGGGAGTTCTGGCCTTCCCAGCGCATAGCGCCAGAGGCGGAATTTTCCGGTCCGTGACAGTGTCCAAGGTGAAATTCCATGTCATATGATACTATGGCGCCCATGGCTATATGACAATAAAGATATTCCTTCCACCTACCATCACTGCGTGAAAGTAGTTCTGAACGGGAAGATCATACGAATAACAACATCACCATCGCCCTATACTCCAATATATGATGCTGAGTTCTTCAAGCCAGAAGATAATGCCATCAAACTATCCAACAAAGTCTACAATACACTGTTACCTTACTGCGCATCAATAGCAGACGAGTTATTAACCTCTGTCGCAGGGGCCGGGCTATCAGGAGTTACTTCCAACGACAAGCCCTCTGGATACCGCCATGGAACCTCCATTGCCATAAATCCTTCAGCTGCTAAGAGAGGCCATAACTTCGTAATTAGCTACGAAAATAAAGGAAAGGTGGTCTACCTCCGCGATTGTTGTTTACAATTAACAGGAGAGGCCTACCAAGAGTCTCCCCGCCCACAAGTATGCAACCAAAGCGAAGAGCCATATCATGGAGAGGTTCAATATGCGCCACGACAATTACAAGAAGAGAAAGACGCTACGACTGATAAACTCGAAACCATCGACCTAGGAACAGAAGAAAATCCACGACCTGTTTCAATCAGTTCAGCTCTGTCACCAAAAGAGAAGACGAAACTCATCAGTCTACTCAAAGAATACCAAGACGTCTTTGCTTGGACCTTTGAAGAAATGCCATGGTTATATTGTAAACTGGTAACCCATCACCTGCACGTCGATTCTGATGCCAAACCAGTCAAACAACAGCTTAGGAAATTCTGGCACGAAGTTGAGGAAAAAATTAAGATCGAAATTCAGAAGTTGTTGGCAGTAGGCTTCATCAAGCCTATCCAACACCCCATATGGCTAGTTAATATCGTCCCTGTCAAAAAAAAGAATGGTCAAATAAGATGCTGCGTAGACTTCAAGAACCTGAACAAGTCCTGCCCTAAGGATGACTTTCTTCTCCCGAACATTAACATGCTTGTAGACGTAACCAGCAGACATGGAATGTTCTCGTTCATGGATGACTATAATAGCTACAATCAAATAAAGATGTACGAGTATGGTGCTGAGAAAAACTGCATTTCAAACTTCTATCGAGAACTTCTATTACACAATGATGCCCTTTGGATTGAAGAATGTCGACGTCTACTTACCAAAGATCCATGACAACGATCTTTCACGATATGATGCACAAGCAAGTAGAAGACTATGTCGATGATGTTGTAGTAAAATCCAAGACCATAGCCTCCCACGTGGACATACTGTGTTAAGTCTTCGAGAGATGCCGCAAATACCACTTGAAGATGAATCCTCTGAAATGCGCCTTAGGTGTCTCATCCGGGAAGTTTCTGGGATGTCAGGTAACATCATAAGGGATCAAGGTGGACCAGACCAAGACACAGGTTATCACAACCATGCCATCACCGCGCACTGTACGGGAGTTCAAAAGCTTTATGAAAAAGGTATCATATATCCGATGCTTTTTATTCCCGACTATCTCAGTTTGTTGCTTCATTCACACCCCTGCTAAAGAAATAAGCAAGTTTTGTCTGGTCGTCTACAAAGCAAAATGCATTTCGCCAGATCCAACATGCTATTTAGAAGTTTCGGCATTACCTACCAGCGAATAAGGTAGTGTTGATATCTAAGGATAACCCTATAAAATTCTTACTGTCAAAACCTGCTCTCATAGGAAGAGCTGCAAAATGGTTACTACAAATGTCAGAGTTTGACATATCATGCGTATCCCCAGAAGCAATAAAAGGACAAGCAGTCGCAGATCTGCTTGCATCTTTTCTAGGAGAAGATGATACTACAACACATGAAGACGTACCCGGAGAATTCCTAGATATCTCACTTGTTGAAGATGAAGCCTAGATATTATACTTCGATGGCTTTGCTACCCCTAGCAATAACACTGGAGGAGCTGATATTGTGTTAGTTTCACCAACTGGCGAAGTTTTATCATATTCATTCAAGCTGGATTACAGGTGTACCAACAACTCCGCCGAATATGAAGCTTTTCTACTAGGATTGTCGTTAGCAAAGCAAGTTGAAGCTAGGCGTCTTGAAATTAGAGGAGATTCGAAGTTACTAGTAAACCAGATGAATGGTGTATGCTCTCTCAAGTAGGAAATAGTAGCCCCATATAGGGATGAAACACAAAAGCTTTTAACTCACTTTGATGAGGCTGATGACTCCTTCTCAGAAGACGTCGTCTAAGATGACACTGAGGGAATATATGAATCGGTCACGTTATGAGTAAGTTCTTGATTCACCTACGGTAAGTGAAGAATCACCTCTAATGATATATGAGAAGTATTATAAACACATACCGCTTAGTTTGGAACAAGGATTGAGAGTTCTGGAATGCCAGAGATTATTTGCTGATGATGATCACTCTTGTAGTGATTCTTTGTTTCATACAGAATATATAGATGACCCTGTGGATGATTGTGTAGATGATTCCTAATTCCATAGATGAATCTATCTCACAAGATCATTCACCCGACTTAGAGGTTGTTTCTAGACCCCTATACTTCCAAAAACTACCTAATTTAGGGTTAGAACTGTGTGCTTCTCAAGTTTTGTTGGATCACTTTGCATCCAAATACCCAGAGGACTTGCCTGTTCCTGACACTGTGCATGAACCAATCAATATTTCCCCAATCCCAACATTATCCCCATATTTTGTTCTTTACGCACTTCCAAGTGTAATAAAAACTTGGTTTGGGGGTAATCCCTTGTTTTTGATAGTTTCAGTGTCTCCGTGTTGCCATAACATAATTGTGAAACTGTCATTTGTATATATATTTTATTTTGGGTTGATCCCCAAATTTTGAGGTTGTTAAATTATGGAGATCTTTTCTATACATATACAGTAGGTAGATTTTTATTTTCTTGTTTTTATTTTTATTTTATTTTCAGTGTTCTTTGTTATTACTATCGTTTGATATGTGTTACAGAGAATACTGCTTTTCTTGCGTCAATCAGGTGAGACGTTCCAATCCATTCTCTTTGATTTACATTTGTTTCTCCTATTTATATTTACTGCATACCATTCTAGGTTGCACAGTTTGAAACATTGAAGACAATGTTAAATTTAGGTTTGGGGGTAGAGTTTCCGAAAATTGATGCTAATAAGAAACTCCGAAATTTAGAAACTTGTGAATTATTCAAGATGACACTAACCATTCTAGGTAGATGGAAACATATCTCTTATCTATTGGAATTGGTGTGCCCGGCTAAATTGTCTATTCATATCTGGATGCACTCAGGTGTTAGAAATAACATGATAATCATTGAACAAGCATATCTCGGAATCATCATAATCATATCACTTTCTATTTTTATTTTTGCAATTTTATGTTTCTCTAAGTAACTTGGTGGGGCCCTAGTATTTCCATAAGGTCGTAGCTCGGATGTATTAAAATTTTAATTTTGTCAAAAAAAAAAATTGATACTTTGATAGCAATATGTGTGTGTTTTCCCTTTCTCCGTCGCCTAAGCAAGTGTGGAATGCAGGATCCATGGGAACTATCACGTAATCTTCTGAAAAGGAGCATGCTCTTAGATTCAAAAGATCTAATCATATAGTCGTGAAAAAGAAAAAAAAAGAAAAAGAATTATGTATATAAATAATAATAAAAATAGGAGCATTCGAGCCGGACTTTATACTAATATTTTGGGAAGCATCGTTCACCTTAGTCAATATATGCACCATTCATTACTTCTATTTCCATCTTCTAATCTATCATTGTGTTTGAATTTGATTGATTTCGAGCAATGTGAATTATATCCAGTTTTGGATGTTCAATGATTATTTGAATAGAGTTTTGCACTCTTATATGAATTTTAGTACGCTGAGTGCAAACTCGTGTACAACAATTGGATTCATACAGGGTAATGATTCTTATAACTGAAGAATTTAGTATGCCAACTAAATGCTTGTTTAGTGTCTATCCTCAATCGTTCACAGGTAACTAGAATTTTGAGCAAAGATTTGTGTGTATATCTCTTATAACCCCTCACGAGACAAAACTCGTCCGATAGGGACACCTATGGGTTTAAAGGCTTATTACATATGCTAAACGTAGTCGTGATTCCTGCGAAAGTGAGTTAGGATTTTTTAATATTTTATTTTTAGATTAGTTTTGCTCGAGGACTAGCAAAATATAGGTTTGGAAGTATTTGATATGGACATAATTCATACATATTTACTACCTTATTTATATTTTCTAGTGACTTTATTTATATTAATTTTATTGTTTTATTGTTTTAAAAATATGGTACGCATAAAATCCAAGTTACAAAGAAACCATAACAATTAGAGTAAAGAAAAGGGTGAAAAGAATTGGCTCATATCAAGTCCTGATCGTGTCAGTCATATGACTAACAAAATTGAGAGGTCTGGACGGATGATTGCTGGTAGAGTAGATGTGGACGGCATACATAGGTTGGAGTTTGTGGTTGGGCGTACATATAAAGGTGGTGACCAAGAGACTCAAAAGTAAAGAATCGAAAAGTTAAGGCAAGTCTGGTAAAGCGTATAACTAAGAGGACGTGGCGTAGAGGAGATGGACGTACTCTGAGTTTGGGAAACAAATAGAATCAGGCGGAGAGAAGGGTTCATGAGGAGACAAACTCTATTGTGCGTCATAGGTATAAAAGAAGGGGACAAGCCCATTTGACGGCTGGCACATTTGATATAAAAGTAGTTTTTTTTCTTTTAGGTTTTGGGGGAGAGAGCGGCTAGGGGTTGGTGGAGAGTGAGAGACAGGGAAGAGAGATGAGAGAAGGGGGACAAACAAGAGAGAAAAGTAGGTGTTGTTGACTGATTGGAAAGTGGAAGGAGAAGACCTAGGCGTAGGGAAGTAGGTAGTCAGGTTGAAAAGAAAGGGGAGAAAATAAAAAAGGTATCATACGGAGACAGAAGTTGGAGAAGGGAAAGAAAGCGACGGCTGGAGAAGTTGAGATACCGAGGACTTTTGTTTGTTGTGGAGAGTGAGGGACAAATCCTGTAGGAGGTCTGAAAGTTCTGTTTTAGCAGGTTGTAGGCGGAAAGTTGGTTGGTTCTTTTTGGGATCAGACTGGAAGGTTGGTTGGACGGCTGCCTACTATATCTGGAGTTTGTTTTAATCTTCTCCCTCTCTAGTTTGTTAATTATTTTTATGGGTTTTGAGAAACCCACCCCTATGTCTTGCTAAATTTCTAGCTAGGTTTTATGTTGACACCACTTAAAAGTTTTAGATCAATTAAATCGAATTATTTGATACAGACTATTATGATTTGAATAGATTGATTCTTGATTTTGATTTATTGATTTAATGATAAAATTGGTTGTTGCTTCACCGGTTCTGTACAATACAGTAACCTATGCGCAGAACTAATAGGATAGGAAATATATTTGTCTACTTATTGATATTTCATGCTTGGGTTAAATCCTTAAATGGGATATGCTTAGAATAGCCAGGTATGATTTGTGAACCTATAATTAGTTTCGTATAATTTTCTCGCTAACGCAATTAGACGGTGTATGCTGAGACTTCGAGTTTTTTATATGCCATGCTTAGGGTGTCCCAGTGACATTTGCGGCTCTAATACATATAATAGGTGATGTCGATAGAACGAACAATAGATGAATATTTAGGAATTATGTTTCACTTTAGTAATTACATAGAAATAATGGTGGATACTGAAAAGCCTGGTTACTGTTTCTCCCATTTGATTTATTTTATTAGTTTAGTTTATTTTATTATTTTCTCGTTCATTAGAATTTCTGAAAATCCAAAAATATTGTTTCTGCTTAGTTTATTAAGAATATTGATTGTAGTATTGTCCCCGCCCCCTGTGGGTTCGACCCGTAATTATCGTTGTCTGCGTTGTAGACAACATGCGATTAGGGTTTATTTATATAGGGTTTCCAAATCCTATCAATGATGCAGCTTCGTTTGTTCAGAAATGTCATCAATGTCAAATCCACGATAATCTCATTCACACACCTTGCCTTCCTCTTCACTCGGTAAGCATCCCTTGGCCGTTCTACGGTTGGGAACTGGATCTCATTGGAAAAATTAATCCATCCTCATCAAAGAAACATGAGTATATACTCAATGCCACGGAGTACTTCACCAAATTGGCCGAAGTTGTACCTCCCAGAAGCACTACCGAAGCAACTATATCGGCCTTTATCAAAGAACACATTATATGCAGATTTGAAGTGCCAAAGCACATCGTAACATACAATGGCACTCCATTTGCAAATAAATGCGTGCAAAAATTACTCAAAAGTTATGGCATCAAGTAGGTATTCTCCACGTCGTACTACCCTAAAGGAAATGGGCAAGCCGAAAGCACCAACAAAACTTTCATCAGAATCCTAAGTTGTACTGTTTATGACCATCCAAGGACATGGCATCAACAATTGCCTGTGGCATACATAACTTCTATGAAGAGTTCTACAGGGACCTCACCATATTCTCTTGTATATGGGGCCGATACAATTCTACTTGCAAAGATTAAAGTCCCATCATCCAGAATCGCAGCAGTAAGCGGAGTTTATTGGGATGAGTCCAAAATACCCAATTCTCGAATAGAGGATTTAGACATACTTGAATCCAGATGAGCCAAAGCAGAAAAATATGCAGATACTTATTCACAAATGATTTCCAGGGCGTACGACAAGGCAGTACAACCACGAGTATTTCAAGTAGGGGATTTGGTACTTAGGACGTCTAAGCATATTCGATAAGATATGTCCGCTCCGAAATTTACTCCAAAGTGGGAAGGGTCTTATATGATCTCTAAGGACATGCTGAGCGGATATTACAAGCTTGTTAATATGAATGGAGAAGTTGTAGGGATAGTCATTAATGGTAAATGGCTCAAGGCATATTATGCATAAAACACTTTCATCATTCACCCTACAAGTTCAATATGACTTCAGAACATATATATATGAACTTTCAAATTCAAAACCCTATCAAATGGTCCAAAACAGATCTTTAAGCAGAGGATAATTTTGGTGGTGGGATTTTTCCAATCTTTCATCATACTTCTCTGAACGAGTCTGCAGATCTCGAGCCATTTCTTCAGTTTTAGAGGATTCTTCCCTCAAGGATTTCCCTTCCGCCAAGGATGCTGCATGAGCCTCTCTGACGCTCTCCAAATGCTGATGCAACCATTTTATGTTGAAACAGAAGCCTTCAAAAGTAGTCAACATATCATCCCATTCCTGGATTTTCGAGTCTGTAACCGTATACGAGAGCACATTATCCATCTCAGCAATAATATGGAGGAGTCTTGCGACGGCTCTTATGAGAATAAGAGTATGGATCTTCAATCTCTGTTGTAGAAATATGCCCATACTTTTCCCATATTTTCGTATAGAGGTCCACATGATACTTTGGCACAAAAAATCCTCCCACTGCTTCATACTTCTGAGATGCTGACTCCATTTCTCTCAAAAGGGAACCCGACATTGGGATAATTATGAATGAGAAAACTCGAGTCAATATACGCGAGGGAAGCCATGATCTTAGAAAAATTCTTAAATCCAGCCTCAACATTTGTTCGACTATTCACTGGTACAAACTCTTCATTCTCTTTAAGTCCAACGTTTCCAATCTCTATCACCTGCTACAACCAAACAAGCATGAGTGTATTTTTTTTTAAAATATGTGAGACCTTGTTAACTCAAGAAACCTAGAAAAAAAGAAACAAAAACAATCAGATCATGTTCAAGCTTTCACCATAATCATCATATACATATGAAAGCTGGGGAGAGAAGAGAAACTATATGGACTCGCAATCCAAGTGGTACGCTTGGCACATGACCTGCCTTGGTTCGAGCTACCATTGTTGTTAGACATGTTGCAGTGATAAAGTGATGATATTCAAATATCTGGAGAAGAATGAAAGTGAAAATGGTTAGAGTCATCCGCTTGTTTAAATAGACGAAGGTGAGAAACCCTAAAATTCAAATAAGTGGAATTTTCTGAAGTTTATCCCGAGGAGAAGGATCTGAGCATGAGGTCCAAAGCTCCAAGACCGACCATTGCCAAGAATGAGGTTACATGCTTCACGAGGTGACCGGCTCATCACGGGAGGTGACAGTCTTCACCAGGTGACCGGCTCGACACGTGCAGATGCAGCTCCTCCACGCCTCTAGTGCAATAAGATTTACGGCCGTGAGCCCCTATCAGTTTTGTTCGTATGGACGATCATCCTTGCTCTACCAAAAACCGCATGTAGCTGCTACCACTAGCACCTCAGGTGCCGATGATGTTATTTCTTCCCAACAGCCTATGCTGACATAGCAAGCAATATTACGGAAAGGATGAGTAATCATTCTTAGTCCTACAAATTCTATTTATTTGAAGATTCCCTAGTATTGATACCACCATCTAGTGCTTACCACAAAAAATTACTGTTCCACGCTAAGCAGGGGACTTAATGTTTATGGTGGATTTTTAACAAGGGAGAAAATTGTAATATTGTTTTTCGCCTAGATGCAGTAGCATGAAATAAATATGTATAAATTCCTGACCCGACATCAGAATTATGAATACATATTGTTATCTTACATTCGGCAAGGGAATGGAGAATACATATTCAGCTCATGGCTAAATTAGCTCTGTAGCTCTTTTGCATATATATGCTCCCATAGAAATTTCATGGTTTTATCCAGTCAAACCCTCGTTATTTTATGTGCATCCATGCAAATTTTGTATGGTCATAATACGTTGATTATACAAAATTATAACATTCAGAATAGAGGTTATACCATATCTGAATAAAAAACGCTAATTATATGCATACCATCTAATTGAAGAGTCGCATCAAGCATTACCTCAAGTCTCAAACTTCCACGGCTGAATCTCTTGAAAATATTTTGTATGCATTGCATAAAAGTTAAGCATAAATGCTAACATTAAATCTCATACAATTGAGAAACCCTAAAGAGGGCATAAATATGGTCACGACATCAACAGATGCCAAAGCTAGTGGTGTATAGGCAATAACCATGGCACTATCAAGTGCTAACCTTAGCGAACCATAGCCACACCCCAACACTAGTGAGTGCACACATATATGTGCCAAAAGGCTATAAAAAAGGCCAAAAAGTAAAAAACCAACAAAGTCACGCGCCAAACGGGCCCTAGAGGTGATAGCGACAGCACTGGCAGCAGTGCTAGCAGCAACACTGCTCTTATGCTAGCGCAAGCCTTCCCCTTTTTTCTTCTTTGCGCGTCTCTACACCCTAGAATCATGCTTGCACCATCATCTAGGCTACAACCATGACATCGGTGGTTACTAGCAACACCATGGTCAAGCTTGTAATACTCATATACCTCATTCTAGCTAGCACAAACATTCTGTTACAAAAAAACTTAGAGTCCATGACTCCAGTAACTCTTACAAGAAATCAAAACAATTACATGAGGGGATTCTTCATAGGGTTTTGGTCTGGTGGTTAAAGCAACATGTGTCGTGGCAACACCCCATGATAAGAAAGTTACAAAGTAGTGGTAAGGCTGAAGCAGTTAATGGAGTAATGGATAATGGTTTCCCGAAAATTCCAAGGCGGTTATACCAGTATCCCCACGACTTCCACCTCTCCATCTCTTCACTACTTTCACCACTTTACAAGGAGAAGTGTGTGTTACCAACTATTATAAATAGTCTACTTATCCCATTTCAGAAACAGAACAAGCTTATCATTCTCTCAAGCTCTGTTATTTTTCTCAATAGTTCAACATATCTACACACAATTCAACACACAAATTCCTTTAACTTTATTTGCTTCCATCCCCTAATATCAACCCATGTTCTCTCCTGTGACCGAAACAGGGCGGAACGGCTACTATCGTGGTTTAGGCTTGCCCTGTACAATTTTAATTTCCAAATCTAAAGAAAGTACTTTTACAGTATATTGTTTTGCCTAGAAGTAATTTTTAGGTATTAACAAGAGTCTTTTTGGTATCTTGTCCGTTCCCTTGAGGGTAATAAGGAGTAAAGAAGACTTGTCTGATGCCATATCCTTGCAGCAGGTTTCTGATTTGCTCATTATCAAAAGGTGTGCCATTATCCGTAATAACATGTTTGGGGACGCCAAACCTGCAAATGATGTGTTCCTTGATGAATGCTGCAACTGTCTCTCCAATTGAACTTTTAAGAGGAATAACTTGAACCCATTTATTAAAAGAATCTGTTACCGTGATGATATAATCATGTTGCTTAGATGATGGCGGGTTGATTTTACCAATGATGTCAAGTCCCCAGCTGTAGAAGGGCCAAGGACTGCTGAATGAATGAAGAGGGATGCAAGGCGTATGGATGAGGTTTCCATAAACTTGACATTTATAACATTTTCGGACAAATGCAGATGTATCGTTTTCCATGGTTGGCCAATAATATCTTTCATGAATCTGGAGAAATAGTTTTCTCTTCCCTTGATGTTCACCTTCATGTGCTTCTTTCAGAGTTGAAAATACCTTTTGACACGCTTATAAGTGTTGCAAATCTATTTTCAAACCCTAATTAGGGTTTGAAAATATTTTTTGAGACACTTGTAAGTGTTGCGAAGCGTTTCAAAACCATAAATTGAATTCCGTTTCACTCATTCACGTTAGTTGTCTCTTTAAGTAAAGGATTAATGTGACTAAAATGGAATTTTTAGCTAGTAGAAGCTATGCACTTGTGTTTGTCACAATTTTGACTTTGAATTTAAGCACAAATGTTGTACTTTAATCAAATAAATCCATAGAACTATATATAGGCGTTTTAATATGTTAATATTGCTCAGTTGAACATGAATATTAACATGGGTGATTTTTGGGAATTCAATTGTGGAATATAACACCAAAATAACACTCAAGTTGCTCTATACTAGTGGGCAATCCATCTAGGAGCTTGAGATTTTATGTAAAAATCATAAAACATCTGGGAATGTTGTAGTAAGCGCCAGTGTTGTTCTAACAATTTTGTATAGTAACTAATATGGATTAAATTCATTAATTTGATCGTATATGTAGTTGGCCATACATACAGAGAGAGGATATGGATAAGCACCTGAGAGAGGGTAGGGGATAAGTGCCTACTCAAGAATTCTTTTGCAGAATTTCTAAAGTTTAGTATTTCTCCGACCCGAGTCTTTAGAGATAATTTATTATTTTATCCTTGTCAAAAACCCACCATATACAACTATAAAACACATTTTACTTGTCTTAGCGGTTAGTGCTCTCTAATTAAGCACATAGTTAAGTTAGTGTCTTTATCAGTCCAATCTTCCGTATCGTTTAGCTCTATAGTCCTTCTTTGTTTCCTCGTATATTAAGTGTAATAGTGGTATCAGTCTTTTTGTATCTTAAATGCAACCTAGGTTATGTATTGAATGTTGTTCCCTCCTCATTCAGGCGCGAGAAAAGATCCAAGGGATAACTTCCCAACAATTTTCTCAACACCAGAATACCTTGGGAGAAGCTAAAGATATAGTAGATGCAAAAGGAGGTAATCAAGTATCGTTCGGGTAGTACACCGCAACATCTGGATACAATCGAGTGACAATAACCTTAGATCAATCGCATCGAAATCCTCTACCACCACCAAAGTTCCTATTGAAACTGTCGTGTTCATCAAAAATACCGCTTTCTTGTGGAAAGCATTGACTGAAGGTCAAAAGGCCTTCGACACCCAAAACCATAACCACCTGCTCAACATCATCCCCCGATGCGACTCAGATCCAAAGTCTGTTGTTTGCATTCTGTTCCAATATCATGTTGATATAGATTCTTGATCTACCAATCCAAATACAATTAATGAATCTTTAGGTACCGGATACCCTCGTATAATATCCCTCTATTAGTTTAATAAAATTTTATGCTTCAAAAACAAAATAATATTTACTCTGAATCTTCTTTTAAAGTTATTCCAAAAAAAATGTCTTCTTTTAAAAATATTCTCACATTTCACATTTTCCAAATTATACACTACTATCTGTCCCTACCTATGCCTAAGCTACTAGTTAATGTTTCATTTCCATATTTTTCTTATCAAAGAAACCGTTAATAATTTGAACTAGTCCAAGATATTGACTCACTGTAAATGGCTGAGTAATAAGTGGATGATCACCATTGGCTAGCTACACCATTTGTATGACGTGGTGATATGCATGATGTTGTAACTTTGTGAATTAACACTTAGCAAGGGGAGGTGTCATCAGAATAGCGCTACTTATTTCTCTCTAGGAGGACTACATATACTCCTAAGTGTACACGTATTTGTATGGAATGAATAAGAATTCACTGGCTTTTCTCTCCATCTACATCTTCTAGTGAGTTTAAGTTTTAATGTTCCATTATAGCTTGTCTTATCTATATATTATAGTGATACACAGTTAAATAAATTTATCTTACCATTAATAATACAAAACGTTATCAGTATGAATTCTTTACGATGATCGGTATTGGGGCTGGCTACCAAAAAGGATAATTTTCTTCAACCCTTATATATTTAATTTAACTATTGTTAAGTAGTTTAACGCATACAATTTGTATTATGTCTAACTTAATTTCTATTTGATTAGGACTTGTTAAGGAAAAGTTAGACGATTATCGGGTCTTGTGTATGATAAGGTTAGCATAAACAGTTATTGCGGTATATGAAGAGATGTCCGAATAGGTATGTATTAGAAATGATTCATATTTGTGATATTATTCGATTTCCGAATTTAGCCAAATATTTGAGTTATGAAGCTTTTGTTATTTTCTTCATTAAGCCGAACAATTGAAGGTTTTTCCGCATCCCTATTGGATAGTGTAGAATATAAAATTTCCTTTGTTGTTTCACCATGAATTTTGTGGTATATAATTTGGCTTGAATTTAGAGAAAAAATATATGTGCCATATAAATGCTACGACGGGCAATAAGGTAAGCGACAAAATTTTGCGCCCTTATGTGTTTCCGATGGCTTTATGGTATGCGTAATATATGTGCCTCTTATATCGACGAGCTTTAAAAGGCTAGTGCATATTATGCACATTGTATATACTGTGACAACAACAACGAGATCTGCGTATTTTAACCGCGCCTCGTAGATATACAAACGTTAAGCGATAATGAATGTTGCATTTATTTAAATGATATTAAGAGATAATATCAAGTCTTCTCGTCGCCTATGCTATTACCAAAAATCACAAATTTGGTGAATTAAATTTGCATCAGTGACTATGCAAATAGGTCCATTTTTGACAAATTGATAGACACGGTAAATAAGGAAAATGCACAATATGGTAGGCATATTTAAATATGGGAACCACAATGAGTTTTTCGGGTTTAGGGACCTGATAAACACAGTACCACTAGAAGTGGAGAAATACGGAACGGTAACATAATAATTGGTTGAATAAGCCATCTTTGAGCATGGTAGAGCTCTGATATCGCTGTGACATAAAAGACACAATATGGTTACCTGATGCGTCGTTCATTTTTAATAATCTCTATCGGTCGTCTTGGCAGGATTGGGACTGATATTGAGATAATATCTATGTTCACGGAAGTTATTTACAATTTAATGTGGATTTTACATGGCAATGTAATTCTTAAATTTATTCTAGATGGATAGTAAACCAGAGAGGAAACGTGATCATTTATCTCTCCTGAGTCACGTGTTATCCTGTCAGTACCCATTCAATACCTTGATAGGTAAAGTAATGCGGAACTGAAAGTTCTGTTGATGAGACATTCCCGCATAAGGATCAAGGGGAGAATCGTCGACGATATTGGTTAACTCCAATTATGTCTCATCTAAATTCTCATACCAATAAGTGCCTAAGGTGTTGGATTTTTGCTAGATCTAGCAAGAGTACGCTATCTAGATTCATTCGGCATAAATTGAAATCCTTGCAAGGCATGCCATTGGAATCGCAACGACTGTTTCATCTTGAAACATGATTACAAGTATAGATGAAAAACCTCTAATATGAGGTATATGACAATCTAATAAGATAATGTCCTGTAGATGGTGAGTTTTTAACAAGGGCTAGAATTGTAAAATTGTCCTCTACTAAGCAACAAGAACATATATGTGAGAATTTATACGCATATGCTTAATATAGAATAATGTGTTTCTATTTATATTTCGCAAGCGAATTAAGAGCATAGATTCTATCTAAACATTCCAAATTGGCCTTGTAGGCTTATCAATACTCATAATACCCATGCCATATCGAAGTGGTCTCAATTCGCATAAATTCCATGGTTGAATTCATTGAACTTGCCTCGAATGAGCATTGATGTTCCAGTAACATCCATTAAACTCGGGAATAGTTAATACTTAAACTCTGAAATACATCATAGCCTAATGCTTCATTCGCAACAGATGCTCTTCAAATTGCTCTTTTAAGCTTAAATATGCTACCTTAGCCTTTTGCTTATCTATAAGCCACAAATAATGCGCCACTCCCTCGAATGCGCCACGATAAATAAGCAATGCCATAAAAGATCCATTGAACCTCTCAACTAGGATAACCCTAGTCTTTTCTCATATTAGCGCCAAGTTAGCACTAGCTATTTGGCTTAACACCACATTGACACCAATTAGCCACAATAGTGCTAAAAGTGCTAACTTTCCTGGTGCTGAACTCTAGCGCCTGAGAAGTGATAACTAACCAAAATGGTCTTAGCTAGCACATTTTAGCCTATTAAGGTCTTACCCAACATATCATCACCTTGGCACCTAAACCCTAGCACCAAAGAGCTAACCCTAATCTAAGCCCAAATGCATTAACCCTAGTGGCCAAGTGCGCCACAAAGCCTATGCACCTCCAAAGCTGTGTCCCTAGCTCCGTGACGCCCTTGTCTTTTCCTTGACTCCCTTGTCTCCTAGAAAAAGCTCATATACGCCCAAGTTCCCAAGCGCGTCTCATCCATGTGTGTCCCCAGCGGCCAAGCCAAGCGCGTCTCCAATCTCCTTGGCACCCTAGATCCTATTTGGTCCCTTAGCCTCAGTGCCAAGGCCATACGTCTCCCATGGACGACGCACCACTAGTTAGCCCTGACGTCCTTGACTTTCTCTTGGCACCCTTGAATTCCAATGCGTCTCAAAGGCCGCAACGTCCCATCTCCTTGGCGCCCCAGCTCCTCAGCATCCAAGGCCTCTGCGCTCTTAGCCCTAGCGCATCTCAGCCTCTCCTATGCAACATCGTCCTCCATGACTTAGCCAATGAGCCTCAATCTCTAGTATGACTCTTGGCCTATCATACTCATACTTAGATACTTAGCCACAAGTACATTAATGTTAAAACCCCAGTGCTAACTATATAATTGAAATGCTAACTTCGAACCTCCTCGACACTGGTTTCCTAGCGCTAGTACAATTAATTTTTGCTAGAGCAGTTAAGAGGATGATGAAAATAGTGGTCAGATAGGTCTTCCCTACTTTCCGGGCACCACCGCATTACAATCTCCACAATCATCACTTATCCATCTCTACCTAACTTCCACGACGTATGAGAAATCAGTATGCGTCCTCTTCAAACTATAAATAGATGATTCTCATCTATTCGAAACAAGACAGAACAAGACAAGCATACAATCAGTCTGAAGAAACTAAAAACTTACAGAATTAGCGATTCCTCTAAGGAGAATCCATTCTTCTTCAAATACTACTGATATTTCTCAACCTTCGTTGCTTCCCTCCCCTAAGAGCTACCCTAAGAAACAAGACGTGAATGTCCATTTCTTAGTTTAGGATCATCCTGTTCGAGCTTGATCTCTCGAACCTACTTGAATGTACCATTTTGCAGTACATTGTTTTCACACTAAAAGAATTGGCGACCACAGCGGGAGATCAACCTCTCGGTTATAGAAACCAATTTTCAGTTATTCAATTTGGTGGATCTTAGGTCTGGAGCAGTTACAACTCATATTGTTAGTTCAGCGAGTACTTGTGGTGGTAATTATGAAAATACCCCTGTTACTACTGAATCTCCCCGAACCAATTCTACTACTACACCTCCTCTTGTTGACAAAATTTCTAAAGACACCGAGAATACTCAAACTCCGATCAACATAGACGATCTGATGAAAAGACAAGAAGTCCTTTCCAGAACCCAGGCGGACATGGCTACTATTCAGAAGGAGGTACTCACTTGTCTCAGAACCCTGACGGAGCAACTCTCCCTAAACAACATCATCGCCTAGCGGAACAGACCAGAGCCAACTTTGCAGCGGCCGCTGATGCTGAACACATGGGGCTCGAAAAGACAAAGGAGCCCATATCATTTCTGATCGACTACCACAGAAGTATCGATAATCCAATTTCGTCACTCATGAATATCTGGAGAGGCTCCTACTAAACCATGGCAAGGAGGACTCGTCCTCAGCCCATCAACACCAACCTCCCTACCCGTCTGAAATCCAGAGGATCCCTCTCCCGGCAGGTTACTCTTCTCCAATTTTCTCATTGTACGACGAAACTGGAAATGCTCGTGAGCACGTCAAAGAGTTTTCAAAGTCCCTCACTGGAAGAGACTACACGTGGTATAACAATATTGATCTCAATAACATCTCTGATCTGGAAGACATGGTTAACACCTTCTATAAGAAGTACTTCTTCGTCTCCGAGCAGATCACCCTATCAGACCTGAGAAGAATGTTCCAGAGGAATAATGAGCACCCGAATGATCATGTGAAAAGAATTCAAGCTATGGATTTTCATGATCTGAATGGGACAAAACATCAACTGGTGGAGCTCTGCATTAATGGTATGATCCCTGTTTACCGTGCTCTTCTCGAAAATTAACGTTTTTCAGACTTTCTCTGAGTTACATGAAGCCGCAAAACGATCTTCCATAACGGCACCTGCCATCCTGGAGAAAACTATACCATCAAGAGAAGAGAGTCGTGGAGATACTCGTGTAAATCGACGGCTAGTCAACAAACAGTACAACATCCAACCATCAATTGGTGTTGTTAATAACGAGGGACCCAAAAGAGGAAAGCTCTACCCCGGCAGGAATCACAAACTAAGTGTCTTCCTTCCACCCTATACATGAACAACGGACCAACCCAATGAGTCACTCGCTCCCAAGGTACCCCTAAGGGGCCGCGAAAACAACCACAACAGCCACAACAGTTGCAAGAGGAGGACATAAAGCCTGATATAACTTGCCCTGATTTTCCAATTCCCATGGAAGAGTTCCTTGACTTTTCGGAGGCATGGGTGCAAGAAGGGATCATCAAATTACCACATGTACGACGCCCACCTACTCCACAGGAAATGGCTGACCCGAATACTGTCGTTTTCATCGATTTTTTAATCATCCCACCAGCGAGTGTAATGGTTTTAGACGTATATTTAAGGAGAAGGTAGAATCATGGTAATTGCGGCTGGGGACTGAAGGGATCCACAAAAATCCACTTCCCGTTAGAAGCTACACTATCTCTAAAAAGCCGATCAACCAAACAGTTCAATCATTAATAGAGATCATTAATGGAGCACATCTGTGAACTTCTCCACTTTTTAAAAGACCAGATTGAGGATCTATTCAATTCCCTCAATCGAGTCGTATCTGGTGAGATCCTACCATCTCTTGCTGATAACATTTACGCCTAGAAGGGGCTCTTTTTGGAAAACATGAAGAGTCAGAAGGATGAAAGGGATGACCGGGGACTCTTCACCATGGAAAGTCTCAGAGGCACTAAGTTCAGAAAGACACTAATTGATACTGGTATGGATATCAATACCATCAGCGTCGCGACCTTAAAAGCAGCAGGTGTGACTCGACAAGAATCTACACGCTCGACGATAACAGTCAAAGACCCCGAGGGAATAACCAGGAACGTTTAAGGACACATCATTCTCACAATTGTAGCAGGGACCACTCAAAAGAGTACCAAGTTTCACATTGTCAAAGAAAAGCTCGATTGCGATATGATTTTGGGACGTACTTGGCTTTAACAATCAGCAGTTATCATAAGAACTCGTTCATAAGCCCCGCCTCGAGTTAAACGCCATATTCATGTAGGCAGACCAAGTATTAGCAAGGACCTACCTCTGTACCTGGAATAATACCAATTGCTCAGATCCATGATGGGGGACCAATCCCCAACCAAAAATGTGTCAGCTTACGTCAACGATTTTGCATAGCGCTTACGCAATTTTCTTCCTTGTCATTGAACCATCCTCACATCTCATCAAACTGGGGACTAGACTTCACTGTCGACGGCAGTCACGCTCTAGCATATCGTTGTGAATGGATCACTCTCCAGCCTAATACTTCAACAAATGGGTAGAAAATACTCATATCACTCACGAACATCAGAGTTCTCAAACATATTTTCTCATACATATTGTCCAAGATACATGAATGAATAATTTCAACCATATGAACCAGGGGTTCACAAAACCAAAACAATCAAGCCGAATTTTTTCCGAGTAGGGGACCTAGTTCTCAAAGCATCAAGATGCCGTCGTCCCTCTAACTGGGAAGGACCCTACAGAGTCTCGCGGGCCACCCATAGTGGCTACTATGAACTGATCACCACATAAGGTGAACCTGTCACGATAGTTATTCACGGCAAATGGATCAAGTCTTTCGACTAAACATCGTATTATGATCCTTATTTCCTTGTTTTTCTTCATGTAGTATTTATAATTCCTCCAAAATGCCTACGAGTATCATTATGGGCATCCTTAAGATCTCAATTTCGTTAATTCAAGTAGAATTATCATTTCTTCTTTAAAGAAAATCTTTATGAATTACCTATCTGAACCAACTCATATGAAAATATTTCGAAATGCCTAAAAGTTTGAATCCAAGCAAACTTTCAACAACAAAAAATAACCAAGCCCCTCAGAAAAATACTTTCACCCCTCATGTCTCGAACCCCTCCTTGAATTAGATTCTAGGCTTTCATGAATTCTCAACAAGATAGAGACCTACATATGCGTTAAAGTCTTATGAGGAGGAAAAAGTCGGCATCCGTGTCAGGGATGCCCTAATCACCAACCCTGGGATTACTATAGAGAAGAGGTAGAGCTTTCTTAATATAACTCGACGTAGGTGGATGAAACAAAAAGTTCCCAAGGCATACGAGTACTCGGTAGGAGTCCTGCTGGAGTCAAAGTGAACATTGGCACTTGTACCAGGATACTTACTGGAAGTACTACCTTCAACAAGCACACAATCAAGGGTCCTTCCATGATCTTCAGTATAAGGAGGGTATCATCTACATCGGGGTCTACGGTAATTCTTGTTCCCTCCCTGACAAGTCCAATCTTTTGATTTTGATTATTCTCATCTAAAAGTATAAATAATGTGGACAAATCGGGTCATATGTCTCAAACATAAAACTCTCGAGCATGAACCATAAAAATTGTCATACGTACTCATAAATATCATATAAAATTATTAGAAAGTGTTATTCAATGGATTATACGAGCCGGAACAATCACAAGACGTTTTACAAAAAATGTCCCAGAAGCAATTTTCACTACCTCTCGAAAACCCTGGATCTGACAAAAACGTTGGTGATGAATACTGGCATGTTTCTTATATAAAAAGTTCTGTATTGAAGTCTACTACAACATGTTAAAAGGGAGTATCAATCGGACAAGTGAGCTAAGAGTTATGGCAAAAACGGCTAGTGGAGTCAAATCTGAAAACTGTCAGGATTTTCCTGAATACTTCCTGAGTTCTACTGTTCAGTCGTTCTAACGCCCCAAACAAGCTCAAAACCTATATTTATGCATAGTAGGGTTATAGGAAATTGTTTTCTAATAAGGATACAGGGTTCAATCATCCAAAACGGAGCTCGTGTGTTGATTCTATGACATTTTTCCCAAGTACTACACTTCTAAAAAAATTATGACTAAAGTTGATGAAACTTTCTACATCAGGGTCAATGATTGTTTATTCATTAATTTCAAGAAGGGAAGACAATAATGCTAACTTACGAGAAATAACTAAAATAGTAATATGGTTCTATCATAACAGCCATACACGGAATGTTTAATTCAAAGAAGACGTTTACGAGAAGAGGAAAGGAAGGCTAAATTAAAACTTAGTCAGAAGACTCAGAATCTGAGTCAGAGTCGTGCTCGTCGTCACCTTCTTCATTAGAATCATGTTCTTCCCGGTCTTCTTCAGATTCTTCTTCTTCTTTGGAACCAACTTCAAGGTCTTCTACTTCAGAGTCATTTTTTGGAATTCCGTCAGGGTCCTCCTACGAATCCTCCTCGGTCTCCTCCTCAGAGTTGGAAAGACCCGACTGCATGTCGAAACAAGCATCAGCACGCTTAGTTTCACGGTCGGCCTCGGTTTCGGAAAAGGATTCATACTCAGACTCATATGCCATGATAGATTCATGATCCTCCTCATAAAGGTACTCATCCACATCAGAATCAGGAGCCACACCATAGGGACGAACACCTCGCTCCATTTGTTCAGTTTCTCTCTTATGGAAACTGCTTTAAAGTGTTTCTTATCCATAAAAGCTGTGAGTTTCTCATCATTAATTTTTTTCTTCTCCAGTTCCTCTCTGCGTCTTGCTTCTTGTTCAACATTAATCGCAAAACAGAGATTCAGAGCATATTGACGAGTTTCCTTCAAACGATCAAGAGGCATACCTCGAACAAGTTTCATGGCTTTGTTCAAACAACGACTGATTTTCGACTGTGCTTCTTGAGGAGAAGCCACCTTCATCCTCTTGCTTCTATAACCTAGTTTCTTGCTTAACGGATCAGAGCTATGGTTCCGATCAGGGATTGCCATGATCTACATAAGATACAAAATAACAAACAAACAAAAATACTTCAGCAAAAAAGAAAAGAAGACTTGTCAGAGGTTTTAATCTATTAGTCAACGATTAAACTTACTGGTATTCTTGTTGCTACTGCGAAAAAGAAAATTATTTCGCTCCAAAAAAACAATAAAGAAACTAGAGTCTTGAGGGAATAATATCCTCAGTATTATCAGGATATATATATGTATGAAATGTGAGAAAATTTTGGAAACCCTAGCTTATCTAAGTTAGCGATTCAAAAAAAAAAAGAAAGAAAAAGGGGGACGCGCTTACCTTGTTCCTAGCCGGTGACACTCTACTACTTTCCACCACCAATATTTTCTTTTGCTAAAAAAAGTGACTAAAGAAAAGAAAAGTGGCATATATATAAGTCCCAACTTGAAGAGTCCTTTTCCAATTAGGAAATAATTAATAAAAGAGAAAAAGTGGCGTAAAGTTACCTTCTTCTTGGCCGCGCCGACTTTGACTTCTCCCACCCGTGGAAATCAATATTTCAAGCAAGGACGAGGGCGCTTACTATCCACAACCAAACTTCGCGATAAGGGGTGCATATCTCAATATCTCAGAATCTAAGTATGTCTTCATTTACTCTTAAAATTTAAATTATGCATACATAATTATTGAAAGCATATTATCTTTACTGTACAGGATTACTGTTCCTCACTAAGCAGGGGACTTAATGTAGATGGTGAATTTTTGACCAAGGCTAGAATTATAAAATTGCCCTCTACTAAGCAACAAGAACATATATGTACATATTTATGCGCATATGCTTAATATAGAATATTGTGTTTCTATTTATATTCCACAAACGAATTAAGACCACATATTCTATCTAAACATTCTAAATTGGCCTTGCAAACTCATCAATACTCATAATACCCATGCCATATCGAACTAGTCTCAAGTCGCACAACTTCCATGGTTGAATTCCTTGAACTTGCCTCGAATGAGCATTGATGTTCTAGCAACATCCATTAAACTCGGGAATAGCTAATGCTTAAACCCTGAAATACATCTTAGCTTAATGCTTCATTGGCAACGAATGTTGTTCAAATTGCTCTTTTAAGCTTAAATATGCTACTTTAGCCTTTTGCTTATTTATAAGCCATAAATAAAGCACCACTCCCTCAGATGCGCCATGATCGAGAAGCAATACCATAAAAGATACATTGAACCTCTCAGCTAGGCTAACCCTATCCTTTTCTCATATTGACGCCAAGTTAGCACTAGTTATTTGGCTTAGCACCACAATGGCACCAATTAGTCACAATAACGCTAACTTTCCTGGTGCTGAACTCTAGCATATGAGAAGTGCCAACTAACCAAAAATAGTCTTAGCTAGCACATTTTAGCCTATTAAGGCATTATTCATATCGTCACCTTGGTACCTAAACCCTAGCACCAAAGTGCTAACCCTAATCTAAGCGCCAAATGCGCTAACCCTAGTGGCCAAGTGCGCCACAAGGCCTATGCGCCTCCAAATTTGCGTCGCTAGCTCTGTGACGCCCTTTCTAGCTCCGTGACACCCTTGTCTTTCTTTGACGCCCTTGGATCCTAGCCAAATCTCATATACACACAAGTTCATATACGTTCAAGATCCCAAGCGCGTCTCAGCCATGTGTGTCCCCAGCGGCCAAGCCAAGCGCATCTCAAATCTCTTTGGCGCCATAGCTCCTATACGCTCCCTTAGCCTCAGCGCCAAGGACAATGCGCCTCCCATGGACGATATCTCACTAGTTAGCCCTGGCGCCCTTGACTTTCTTTTGGCGCCTTTGAATTCCAATGCGTCTCCAAGGCCGCGACGTCCCATCTCCTTTGCGCCATAGCGTTCAAGGCCTATGCGCTCTTACCCTTAGCATATCCCATCCTCTCCTATGCAACCTAGCTCCTACACGTCTTTAGCCAAAGGCTAGCACGTTCTATAATGACTAATACATCTCTTGCTTTTCTGGCATATGCCCCATAGGGGTCAATGCATCCCTAGCGTCCTTCATGACTTAGCCAATGAGTCTCAAGCTCTAGTGCGCCTCTTGGCCTAACATACTCATACTTAGCAACTTAGCCACAAGTACATTAATGTTAAAACCTCAGTGCTAACTTCGAACCTCCTCGACACTGGCTTCCTAGCGCTAGTACAATTAATATTTACTAGAGGTTGTGCATTTCGGTCTTACTCCTGAGATGTTAGCACATTTTCCTTTTACGTTAAAAGAGTTAGCACCTTCTTATTTGCTCTAAGTAGCTAGTGCTAGTTTTTCTAGCCATTTTCCTCAGAAATACGCTTATCTTTTAAATATAGGTCCAACATTGAGTCTTATACGAATTCCAGCCGGTCTTCTTGCTCAAGGAGCCCTTTACAACATTTGGCCTCAAATGCCTCTTAAACTTACAATAAGTCACTTCTGAGCCAATACTTAGCCATTAAATATGCCACATTATTTTTCAAGAAAGTACATGGCCACTAAACTTCCTAGACTTGACACTAATCATTCTGACTATTGATCTAGTGAGTCATACCACTTGTCTTGCTGATTTAGCCAGTCATTTGACTTGAATTGAATTAACCAAAACCATAGTGGCTTATAACTCCACTATGTCCACGAGATGTCAAATACAACATGGGGGGATTCTTATTGGGGTTTTGTCTGGAGGTCTACGACATCATGGGTGGTGACACAACCCCCATGGACAAGAAGGTAATAAGAAGTGGGCGGTTACAGTGTAGTTGAGAGGATGAGGAGTAGTGGTCAGACAGGTCTTCCCTACTTTTCGGTCACCACCCCACTACAATCTCCACAATCATCACTTCTCCATCTCTCCCTAACTTCCACGATTTACGAGAAATCAGTATGGTCCTCTTCAAACTATAAATAGATGATTCTCATCTATTCGAAACAAGATAGAACAAGACAACCACACAATCCATCTGAAGGGCGTCCACAGTGGGACGAGTATCCCAAAAGACCAAAGGCTAAAATTTTTAGTCTTTTGGTCGGGCCCAAGAACATCGGTAAATGGTCGGGCGGTGCTCTAATGTAATGCCTGGTGTTGGGAGGTGTCCTAGCGTATCGCTTGTTGAGACGGGCGTAATCCTAGCATAACGCTTGAGCGAGGCGGACTCGTAACGTAACGCTTGATGTGGGGCGGGAACTGAAGATAACGCCTGATGTTGGACGGTCTCCTAGGACCACGCCCAAGATACGGGCGGAGCACTAGACAATCACCTGCTGGGGAGGTGTTCCATCATCACGCCTGGTCGAGTATGTCTTGTGCGAGAGAAGCGTGTGCAAACATCAACACGGGCGGTACCCTAGCGTCCCGCCTAAAAAACCCAAACGGACTCCTACAATGCCGCTACATTACTTAGTCATACATTAATTACTGATTCAACAAACTAACCCAAGCTAATGGAATGTATGGACGTATGCTAGGAGTCCGCTTGGGTTAGTTTACTTAATTTACTTTTGTAAGTAATGCTTAGTGATCCATTACTTTTGTAAGTAATGCTTAGTGATTCAACAAACTAACCCAAGCTAGTGGCGGACTTCTAGCCACTCGCTCATAAGATTAAAATGGTAGGCGTACGTCTAGGATGCCGCCTAGGCACCGTTTAGATGGGCGGTATTCTAGGGCTACGCTCCAATGGGGCGGTATTCTAGCTCTACGCTCCAATGTGGGGGTGATCCTAGAAGCTCGTTCCATCAGGCGTAGTCCTAGGTTAGCGCTTGATCAGGCGTAGTGATAGGTTAACACCCGTGTTTTCAAGCGTTATTCTAGCGTAACGCCTGGCATCAAGCGGTTCCCTACACAACCGCTTACCATCAGGCGGACGCCTACGCCACCGCTCGACTAAACCAAGTTTAGTCTAGAAAAAAGACTACATTTGATCAGCTACAGTGAAAAATCCAGACTATCCACTACTTTTGCTCGTCCTACTGCGCTTCAGTTTTCCGGACTAAAGACCATTTATCCTATTTAGTCTGTGTTTTGCTCGTCCCGTTGTGGACGCTCGAAGAAACCAAAAACTTACAGAATTATCAATTCATCTAAGGAGAATCCATCTTCTTCACACACTACTGATATTTCTCAATCTTCTTTGATTCCCTTCCCTAAGGCCTACCCTAATCCTTTCCATCTTTGTAATCGAAGCAGGACGTGAACGACCATTTTTTGGTTTAGACTTGTTATGTTCGAGCTTGATCTCTCGAATCTACTTGAAAGTACCATTTTGCAGTACATTTGTTTTCACACTAAAACACGTCCATATTCTCTTTGAGTCATGAGTTGATATTTCCTGACAAGGAGATACGTTGATATCTCATGGGAAAATATCTGTATAATGAAATTTGCTACCAATGGAATAAAATATCCTCATACTCTAGAGAATGATGTAAGATCGTTATTAACTGTGTATCTATGCTCGTATAGATTTTGAATGAAACTCTTGATTGTCATTTATTGATGTTGTATCATTTTGGTAACGCTTTGGGCATTGATGGTAAATAATTTTATTGTTCATTTTCATTTTTTGAATGGTTTAGTTTAATCATTCATAAAACATTTTGAACGGATTACTCATAAAACCATTATCATGTTTCTGTTTGAAAACGTGTTGATTTATATGATGCTCCACTGCGAGTGCTATTACAACATGATTTTCAAATTTGATGAGAGAGTTTTCCCACCGTTAGGGGGAGGAATGGATATCTCTTAAAAATAGTGTGAGGTATCCCGGTTTTCACAAAGATAATCCATGGTGTATCTCATCTTGATGTTTCAATAATTAAAGATATGCAAAAGATTAGATATCTTCAGAAATTGCAAATCAAGTTTGTTTCTTGAAAAGATGTGAATGTAGCAGCAAGTGTGTCATTTAAAATATACCATAAGCGTGGATGACTAGTTGGTTCAAACTATTATGTTCCTCCTGAAAAGAAATGACTAATCACAATCATTAAACGATAGTGCTCTCGAAGAGACTATCAAATATAGATCAAATTTCTCTGAGAATAGGTCTCCTAATAAGAGAACGTATCTACAAAGGCTGTGAAACTTCAAAATAAGAAATTTGTGATCGTAATACAATGATTATTAATGACATAGTCAATGTATCCACTGATACTGTCATAGATGATGTTGGTGTTAAACCGCTTTCTATAGGGGAATGTCATCATAGGAATGATTGGTTAAACTAGAAAGGAGTGAGCCAAGCAGAATAACATTTTTCTCGCTTAATTTTGGACCGCAGCCAAACTCTCGAGAATGTGAGCTTTATCTTCCACAAGTATGTGTTTGCAGTCCTAAAAACCGATAATGTATGCTTATTGGCTACATGTGGGAGTTTGTGCAGAGTGAGAAAAGGAAATCAACTAATAATATGTGGCACAAAGTCCTTAACGGAAACTTGAGATGGTTAACAAAAAAATATATTCCCTGTTATAAATGCAATTAATTACCTCTTTGGTATTAGTATGGTAGTATTTCAAGGACTCGACATTCATCTAATAGTTGTGGTTACTGCATACACATTTGTATAGAAAACTAGATACAAATATCTAAGTGAAATTTCCTTGAGGATTTCAATCGTCAGCTGACAAGCCATACCGTATATATTCACTAAATTTTAATCGAGCCTTGCGAGATTTGTAATGATCTAGATGGTTGTGGTGTACAATCGTCTAAGTGAATAGTTATTAAACTAGGGAAATACGAACCATCTTATATGCCCATGAACTCTGTATTTGTTGAATACAACATCAATTTGATTGGAACTTCTGAAGAGTACTCCAAAGAACAAAAATGCTTACAGCAGGAGTTCGAGATATAAAATCTCGGTAAAACAAGGTCTCAATCTATCGGTTGAGCATTGTAGTTGATTCCATTAATTTCGTCAATCTTAAAGGTTTGGACGTGTTTAAATGGACAAACTGGCACAATTGAAGTTATGCGATCTCTTATATTTAAGATTGATCGGTTTATGTCTCAACAAAGGAGATATATCATTCTGTGGTTTGTATTACACAAAGAATGTGTAACTAGTACAATAGCTGAAATATGTTATAGATACCTGATATTGGTTTTTTAGTAAACATGTAAGTCTAATTCTACCCAGCACCAATATCGAGACATTGGTCTGAAGAAAAATCTCCCATCTTCGTGGTACCACTATGCTTGATCTTTTGCATAAAGGATCGCAGAATGTCTCCCACAGAGAAAATCTAATTAAACTTTTTTGATTTCTGATTTTTCAAAGAACTAAATATTCTCCTAGCTAGTTGTCTGGTAGTAGAGGATATTTGTTCTTCATCCGATCGATTATGGTTGTCCAAACAAAGCTAGTGGAGGATAAAAAAGGTTGTATTATCAGAAGATTATTAAAGAAATTGCACATATGAAGATCAAACCAAGTTTCTCGAGTAAGAGAAGCTACTGGTGAAGACATTACAAGATGGTTCGTGATCTCTATGCAGTATTATCGAGAACAATGATCAACTGAGAAGGCTACTCATCAGGGGAAGTAAAGTCGTAAGAAGACTATGGATATTGGATATTGGACTTTTACGCGTTGTACTCTTTTTCCTTATTCAGGGTTTTTTCAAACTGGGTTTTCCTTGTCAAGGTTTCATTGAGGCATGCGATTCCAGTGTTATCCTAATTCGAAATGTTGTACTCTTCTTTCGTCGTCCTAATTTTTGTCCCTTTGGGTTTTCCTAGGCAAGGTTTTAACGAGGTAGCATCTGCGGGTCAATCATTGTTCTGAGTACTCATATTTTCCTATGTTCATGTTTTGTCCCTCTAGGTTTTCCTGGTGAGGTTTTAAATGAGATAACAATCTTAAAACGGTGATCATCATCTAAAGAGATGTATATCCATAAAAAAAATTTAAGATGCGGTTATCGGATAATCGTCGGTATAATTTGGCTCAGATTTTTACCGCCCGCGGTTTTTTCTAGCAAGATTCTATGAAAGCAAAATGAGCAACATCAGCAATATCGTGGTGAGATTCCAGCATTCAAATTTTTCCCAAGTGGTTTTCTTGAGAAAGATAACATGCTCGCGACGGTTAACAAAGGTTGAATTGTTGTACCATTTTCCGTTGGTCCAGTTTTAATCTATCGGAATTTTTTAACAAAATTTTAACCAAATATTATTTTTAAAAATGGTGATCATCCAAGAAGAAATGTTATGAATGGCTGAATAATATGTGGCTGACCACCGTTAGCTAGCTACACCATTTATAAGACGTGGTGCTATGCATGATGTTACAACTTTGTGAATTAACACTTAACAAGGGAAGGTATCATTTGAATAGTGCTACTTATTTCTCCCTAGGAGGACTATATATACTCCTAAGTGTATACGTATTTGTATCGATGGAAATGAATAAGAACTCACTGGCTTTTCTCTCCATATACATCTTCTAGTGAATTTAAGTCTTAAGGTGCCATTGTAGCTTGTCTTATCTATATATTATAGTGATGCACAGTTTCATCTTGCCAGTAATAAATCAAAAAGTCTTGGTTAATTAAGCAATTCACCGTATGCATCTATAAGAGAATCGTTACTTAATATTGCAATCCCCGTCACCATCGATTACTATTCTTCTAATCACTTAATTTTGTTAAGACCATGGTGATGTAAACTTCCAAACTATTCCCCTTGAATTTCCTTTCCTCTAGCTAACTGTACATCTTCGATGCCTCACGCACCTTTGAATAAAGCTCACCATCTCTCACAATTCTTTGCTCATTCCAAGGCTAAGCATTTTAGTTTTTACTACTACTTTATCTACCAAGAAGAAGAGATTGGACATATATAACTGAGGAGATAAATACCAATAATTAAGTGTAACTAAGAAAATAATTACATTACATAACAATGACACCTAGTCATGTACACGTAACAAAGTTAATTTAGTTACCAAAATGGTAATCCATACAAGTTGTTAAAATTACTAAATATATTATATTTAATATATATCAAAGTTTAATTATTAATTATCAAAATAAAATTGATCAAATAAATATTAACAAATTGTGGTCAACTAGTTTGACTACGGGTCAAACTAAGATTAATTCTTATGTCAAATTTTGAGCTCCAAATACTTTAGGTCCAGTAGTGTAATTCTATTGGATAATGAACTTAAGACCGAACGAATCACTAGTATTGATTAATGGAAATTTGAAATTGAGACATTAATGATATATTTCTAAGGCTTAAAGTTTGTTATAAAGTATAATTATGATTTGCTTTTTAGATATTCATATTAGAAAATCAATTACCAAACATATCAAGACTTAAAAGGCTGTTGGATGTGATGTTTCATAAGATAAAGCCTAGAACTAAAAGAGATAGAAAATACAAATCACTGAAATATCAAACCTTATAGGAAGGCAAGCATGTAGGGCTGTGAAAAAAGAAGAAGATGCACAATGTTTTAGATTTTAAACTTACGCTAGGGCTTCGAATGACATAAGATGTAAAGAGTTAAAATAATAGAGGCAAATATGTTGGCAAGGTAAGAGATTTGAGTCGTCCAATTAAACAGTATCTTGAAAATATATATTTACTTGAAGAAGCTTAGTAGTCATGCGTCCCCATCCTTCTAGCATGTATTTTTTGCCTGTTAAGACACGTAATTGTCCAGTTTTTCCTTTTCCACGTGGTTTTTCTTCTAGCTTTGGGCAAGATATATTGTCAGATTTTTGTCTTTTAAGTTATTACATTTTTATTTGTAAAGGTGTCGAAAGAACATTGAAACTTAAAGATATCATCAAAGTTAATTCACTCCCACTTGTTGATATCTTGTAAAGTTGCGAACAAGATATGATACCTTTTCACTTCTATTTTTTTGGAAATTTGTTTGTTTTTTATTTTTTCTTTACGATGTCTCTTATTACAATTGGTGATGCTCATCTTTTTCATCAACAATTCCTAGATTTCTCTCTTGTTCTCTTTCAATTCATGTTTCTCCTTCTCGTTTTGGTAAAGATATATTGTCATATTTTTGTGTTTCAGGTTATTACATTTCATTTTGTGAAGCTGTTGGAAAAGCATTTAAACTTAGAGATATGAGCTAAGTTAGAAATCCACTGGCTATTTGTTGATAAATTGTAAAGTTGCGAGCAAGATATATAATGCCTCTTCACTTCTATTTTTTGAAAGTTTGTTTGCTTGTTTATTTTCCTTGTAGTGCCTATTGTCAAAGTTGGTTATCTGCTTCTTCTTCATCAGTAACTTCCAGAGTTCTTTCTTGTTCTCCTTCAACTGATATTTCTTCTTCAGGGTCGTCCTTAACTTGTACGAAACCTGGGGCGAAAAAGAATGATGACCTTCTTTTTTATATTTTTTTTTATCAATACATATATAAATCAGATAAGAAAAGAAAAGAAAATTAACAACTCATAAAAAACTACGGAACTTTTCATATATAACCTAAACCATGATTCCAAGTAAGAAATTCAGCAAAAAAAACCTAGAAAACAAAACATGATTCAAATACAATTACAATATATATGTAGTATTTTACATTTTTAAAAAAGTATCACATGAATCACATATATTTTATATTTTTAAATGTAAAAGAAACATATGAATCACATATGAGAAACAAGAAATTTTAGGAGACTTATATTATGTAAGATGTTACTTAAGTTACCCACACAAAATGTTTATTATTAGTAATACAAAAACGAAAGACCAATACTGGTAGTAGTAACAAAAACCTAAAAAAATAATTTATAAGTAACACTTTCACATGTTAACAGTCCAAACTTTCATAATTATTGAAAGATATACTAAGACAAAATTACGTTTATATATTTAGTGAAGAGATATTTTCTTGGCCTCTTATTTTCTTGGGCCTAGGGAAGCCAACCATCCCTCCCTACCTAAAAGATAGCCATGCTCCTTCTCCCTGTGTTTCTCCTTCTCGCTTTGGGTAATATATACTGTAATTTTTTATTTCATTTTAGGTAATTACACTTTCCGTTTGTGAAGGTGCTGAGAGAACATTGAATCTTAAAGACACGAGCAAAGTTAAAAATCCATTAGACACTTGTTGTTACATTCTAAAAGTTACGAGAAAAACATAACTCCTTTTCACTTCTATTTTTTGAAAGTTTGTTTTTTGTTTTGTCTTTACAATGCTTCTTATTACAATTGGTCATGCTCATCTTTTTCATCAACCATTTCTAGACTTCTCTCTTCTCCCTTAACTCTCGTTTCTCTTTCTCCACTTGTGTCTCCTTCTCGCTTTAGGTAAGATATATTCTTATATTTTTATTTTCTTTCAATTGTATTTTTTTTATATGTGTGACATAGTTTTCTATTTTTATCTGATAGTGTGCTTATTGTTATGAATGTGGCACCAACTCCTATATGGAACGAAAAATTCTAAACGGATCATTTTACTGATTTACATATACTCGCTACTTGTGCTTTTATGGTTCCACCAATTATTCTCGATTTTGGATTATTTAGCTTAAGGGAAGTCATTTATTTAGAGGAATGGGATCCAGGAATAGACATCACCGAAAGAGCAATTTTTGAAGCGGTTGGATATGTTACTTTTCTTCCAGGTGTTATCTTTATGGGTTCCATGGAGAAGACATTTATCAAAGGATTGCCTGATTTTGAGTTGGCACAACAAAGATTGCATCTCAACATCAAATACCTCATATGCACTTGTTTCATCATGGTAATCAGTGCCACATCCATGGCTCTTTCGATAATGGACTTAGCCCAAGTCCGTTGAGGGATGTGGTCATGTGATTCATCATATGCCCGTCCTTGGATCCTTTTGATTTGCTTATAGGTAGTGTTTGTTGATCTTTATTTGATTTGTGGTATTCGTCGTATTTTTTCCCCGCAATTTTTTTTTTATTTACTAGGTTCTTATCCATGTAAGTCGATTGATTAGAAATCAAGAGAAATGTTGTAATAAATGAATTATGTGGAAAATTATGGAATGATTTAAATAGTCAATCAAGAAGATAAGTTATAAAGAATTCTAGAGCTAAAGAAGTCGGTACCTTAATGTAAAAGAAATATTAGGGATATATTTTATTTTATAGGAAAGAGAATTCATTGAATAAAAGAATATCGGTCATACATAGAGAAAGCTAGGAATTCAATCCATCCATACTTCAGAAGGTCTAGAATTTTGCTGCTTTATCAACTAATGAGTTACAGTTTGTAGTGCTAAATATACTAGATTAGGGACCGTTGTCCAGTAAAGATTACAAAACAGTAAAACTTTGATCTTCTGCTACCTCTTTTTGAGCTCGTTTTTTACGCTTTGCTTCTGTTTGCATCTCTATAAAGTATTTTTCTCCTATATCCCCCTGTTTTTAATACAAATCAAGTGACAAAGATTAACAAAGAACATGTGAGATGGACTTTCTATCAGAACATGAATAAACAAAAATTATTTTCAAATTCATGTATTCATTAGCCTAGCTTCAATAAAAGATTACCATCATGTCCTTGTGGTAGTTACCAGCTCTTCTTCACTGTCAATAGAAAAAGGAAGGAACTGATACATCGAGCGGTATATCTTTACATCCATCATTTCAAAAGAAGATATATTACATGCATGGAATCCTGAAAAATAAAAGAATGAAACAAAGCTCGAATACAACAAATATTGATCCAACTTATAGAAAAAAGTTAACAAAATTACATTAACTTTCCATTTATTATACTGTTGTGATTACCTTCCACAGAAACCGAAAGCATTTAAAATGTCAAAAAGAAAAAAAGGAAAAAAAATAATTGATGGTGATTGTGGTGATTGAATGGGTGCAAAAGTAGATTATTACCGTAACTCATGGAACATATAGGCAGGAGAAGCACAAACTAATAAAGCTTAACAAAATAATTTAGGGGAGCATGAAATGATGATCCCGTTAATGGCCATATTTTTTGAGATTACAAAATATAAGTTATAGTTTATAATAAAGAAGTCATTACCTTCTAGAGATGAAGTAGTTGTAGGGGTTATCAAGAACGGACAATCGTTCCTATTTGTTCCAGCATTTGCTGCGTGCAAAAATCACATACAAAGAAGGAAAAAGAAAACCACTAAAGACACAACCATCACGATATAAATAAATATAAATAATGGTAAATATAGATAATAAGACGGTTGTGCATACACTAATAATTAGGTTATGATCCATCAGATAATAAGATTGAAATATTTATGATGTACTTATGATTCTTCATAAACCTCTGTATGTTGGATACATCCATGTATTATTACCTGCAACATAGAAATAAAAGAAAAGGTAAATAAAAAAAAACCAGAAAAAATAGAAAAGAAACGACGAGTAAAAGAAAGAGTCACGAGAGATTGGAGAGAACGGAAATTAGGGTTTAGAAATAAGAGTATATACGTCTGCCCTTAGGTATTCATCACCCATCAAATTTCTTGTGCAATAAAAAACACCAAAAATATTTTAAAACCCACGAATCGTATTGGACTATATTTTCTCAAGCAGAGCCAGAAGCTCTAGAATTCGAGCTTTGTTCAGCTTTCAACCACAACTCTTTAAATTGTTTTCAAATTAAATATACAATTTTAAAACCACTTCATATCCTTCTCTTCTCTGAACCTAAACGTTTCTTCACCCCCTTTTTATTTTTTTTTCCATCGAAATTCATCGTCTTCGATTAAACGATTCAAAAAACTTATAATCGTCGATTAAACTCTGTAGTAAAGATGCAGACGAAGAATCCTAGTAAAGGTATAGATAACAACAGTGATGGCAATCGACAACAATCCAACCAACCCAATCAAGAAATCGGGGGTCTTGTTCAAACTCCTCAACAAGAACGCGTGGTCTATGTCAGGTTCGATCCGACAAACCCATGTTTTTTTTCCTTCTTTTTTTTTTGTTTGAAAAGTGTTCGATTGATTGAAATTTTAGCAGGAATTAGGTTTTAATTTTAATTTATGTTTAGGTTTTTTCCAAAAACCCAACCACAAAATCAATATATGAAGATGTTACGTTTATAAGTTCTTCAAAACCCAATCGTAACTAGAATTTGTGAAGTTGTTGTGTTTAGGGTTTTTTAAAATCCAATTATAATTTTTAAGAAAAAAATGAAGAAGTTTTTCACGGTTGGATTTATCAACCGTAATTTCGTTACGGTTTGGTTTGTTTTTTTAAAACCGAACCGTAAAAAACCTTTTTTTTTATATTTCCAAGTTTTTTCATGGTTGGGTTTAGGAACCGTAATTTTGAGGTTTGGTTCGTTTTTTTAAAACCCAACTATAAAAAAATATAGGATATTCATACTTTGAGTACGTTTATGAGTAATTTTTGGAAATTACCTAACCTAAATCAATCAATTTTATTGCTTGTATGTTGTAGGAATCCTAATAGGACAAAACCCAATAACAAAAGAGGTAATTTAACACCGATCGAGAACACACCCACCCCTCACCATGGTATTCATTTAGAGGTAGATAATAGAGGTGTCCACAAGAAAGATATGAAGAAGAAAGATTTGGTGGAAAAAAGTACCTCGAGAAGTTTTGAAGCACCTCAAGAGGAAGATAATGTCTTCCAACACATGGAAAATAATCTAGAAATTGAAAGGGAACAATTTGATATACCGGTGATGAGCCAACATGCACTTGTGATTAGGGATGCACCTCAACAGGAAGAATCGGATGATGAAGAAGATACGGAAGACGAAGAATTTTTTGTTGAAGAAAAGGAAAGAAATTGTTATTGTTTCACCTCAACCTCAAGTGAAGGAAAGAAATCCGAGGAAGAACCTTCATCGAAAGGCAAGCATATTCGTAAAGGAAAAGACATGTTGTTGCCTAAGAAGAAGAATGAAATACCTTAGGGTGAGGCCCTAGATAGGTCTACAATCTTATTGGTTATTCACATTCATGGGCCACTAAAATTTGTGAGCGTAGGGTAATAATCTAAAATCTTCACTTGTTTTTTTGTGATTTTGTTTAACTTTAGTTTATAACTTGTTTGATATGATTTTGATTAACAAATTTTGTTTATATTCTTTGTAGGGTCATAGATGTATGGTGAAAAAATTGGTCTGTCAAAGGGATAAGCATTGGCCATTAGGTGAACATGTGCTTATGTTCGTACCCTAGTGTTGAATATAGGGTTAACGCCCGGAATTATCAATTCCCAAGTGGAATATGATAGTTTTGTTTTCACAGCCTTCAAGGAACGATATTAGCCTGAAACCGATACGTCTCATCTCCCATTCAGCGATATTACAATAATGCTGGATGATGTCAAGCAAATTCTTGACTTAGAAATTGAAGGAAAAGCTGTGTATGAAGATTTTTACAACAACATAGCTTGGAGTGATCTTTATGTCCTTGCTAAAGACACACTTTGGTGGGATATAGAAGAAACCGAGCTGGAGTTTCAGATGGTTGTCGGAGATAGAGCAGATAAAACAAGAAAGAAAGGTATACCTATCACTAGATAGATATTGTTGCCTAGTTTGAGTGCCAAGTTTGGAGGAACTCTCAAGATGGAAAGGGAAGGACATGTGATAGACGAAATAAACGCTAGGCATACAACCACAGTGTACTTGTTATATTCCCTTGGTACCATATTCTTCCCCAATAACTCGAGAAATAGGGTTAATGTTCATTTTCTACAATGTTGAAGGATTACAAAAAGATCAAAGAGTATTCACGGGGCACTGTCTGATAAACACATAAGTGCGATATTCTATGCCATATTTATACTAACTAGGCCTCTGTATTTGACTAATATTATCGTTTTAGATGTTTTATAGGAAATACAAGTAATTTTGATCACTCAAGAAATAAACGGCTAAATTATGAGCTTAATTGGTGTTTACGACCAAAATGCATCTAAACCATTTCACGGCATCAAGGAAAGAGGCGGTCCACTATGGCTAGTCAGGTTAAGTTTCGATATGTGTTAGCTGGCTATACGAACAACACGGTTGAAAGAGTTATCTTCATTTTCTAAGCAAGGGAGAAGCTAAAAGAAAGAAAATGAGACATGGCCAGTTCTATACCAAGTCCATTTTGTGGAATATAACAGAAGCAATTCCTTTCTTCTCCTCTAAATCAAGATTAAGCTCCTCCAATTCTTCTCGCCGGATGCAAGGTTTAAAGGGTTTCTGAGTTTCGGAGATGAATAGAGAGATAGCTAGAGATCTGGTATGATTTGGTGTTAAGCGAGAAGAACAAACTAAGAACAGAGAAGGCTATAATTTGGTTTTTTGTGTGGCTGTGTTGATTTGAGTGATGAGAAGTTGGTGGTGGTTAACTGTTGCCGAGAAAACAAGGCGAAGAGATGAGAGGATAGCAGAGGTTTTCGCTTGTGGCTTTGATATGAGAAGAGCTAGATTGAAAAGAGAATTTTGGTTGAACTGTGGAGATGGATTTCTGGGTCTTAGTTTGAATCTATGATGAAGAAACGTGGTTTGTTCATATTCGTATTCAAAACAGTAAAGAAGATGGAATGATTCGGGTTCGAATTTGGTTTGATAAGGTCTGGGTATTGGGTCTGTGGCCGAGATGTAGATGGTGCTGCCTAAGTTTTGTGGGATGTTTTGCAAATATTTAGGAGGTTGTTTTGTGTTTGAATTGAACAAGGAACTTGGGTTCTCTTTAGAATTGAAATTGCAGGTGTAACTGAGCTTTAGAAGGGAACCGGAGAAACAGTAGAGAGTGCCTCCAGGGACCGGAAATAGTGCACGCTTCTTGTTTAAGAAATTCACTGAAAGAAGATGAGACAAGAAATTGATGTGGCCGAGTGTGAGGAATAGAAGTGGGCTGGACTTTGGTGATTAATGTGAGGGTCCGAAGGAAAGTGGGGCTGTTGATTGCTGGGTCAAGTTGGAGTTTCCAAGTTTTGGAAATTCTAGCCTATATAAATACTTGAGCGATAGAAGAACCGGAGAGATACTTTTTCACACGCTAGTCTACAAAGCCGAACAAATAGAAAATTAGGGTTTAGTTCTAGTTTCAAAAACAGTTTGATTTACTTAGTATTTTTATGGCTTTTGAAAAAGCCATATCTAGTTAAATCTCTTATTAGGATGAAGGATGAATTTGTAGTATTATTTTTCTTGTGTTTCAAAACTAGGGTTTTCAACTATAAAAGTTTAATGTTATTGTTTTGTCTCTCTCTCAATGTTTAACTTTTTCGATGATTTTTCATGTTCTATGTCAAGTATAATTCATTGTTTGATTAGTAGAAGGACTCGTTGAAACCTTGTCTTAAATCGATTTAAGAATATTCTTTGACTATTTATGCCACGTATACTTAGTGCTTTGAAATTCTACTTTAGGTTGAGAACAAACAATTCTTTTTGATAATTATTGTTTACAATTCTTAAACGGAATATATGTTCCGTGTACGAGTAGCTAGATTTTCTACTTTGCATGAGTTAAAATCGATACCTTTTGTGATGAACGCAAGTGAACTCTAATCTACAACGGATTCCCGAAACCTTAACACTTTCACATCTTTGATTTCAATCTTTATTAAATTGCTTTAATTCATTCTTAGTTTAATTTTTATTACAAAAAAATCAGAAAATTACTTTTTGAAACATCTTTTTACTTGAAAGTTACTTATATTAGTTAGTAGAAGTGATTCACACTCCTTGTGGAAACAAACCGTATTTTCTATTGTTTACATCTTTCGACATTGTGAGCTTGCGGTAAAATAAAGTCGGTTTTCCGAACATCACTGCCACCCTCGCTTATTTACTTGCCAACCTTAGAAAATCCTCAAGGGTTGGAGCTACAGAAGTTGCGGGGAATGTTGGTTTTCTTCAGGTAACTTATATGGTTAGTTTCAATGTTTGTCATATTTTTTATGTTTATTTTGGTGCGTTCTATTATATTCATAATTTTGTATCTTGATAGTCATGGGTCTATGACCACTTCCGGATCCTGGCTCCTCCTACATCTTGGGAAGAGGGAGATACTCATCTTACAGGACAAAAGTTCCGCTTCGTCGGTACTCAAGTAAGCGAAAAAAAAAAGAAGGTAGCTAATTTGAGGATGAGAATGGATTGTTTCACCGGTGAAGATGTGAAGCTTGACCCTTTTTGAGACTCGACAACGGTGAAGAGGATGACCATATTTTTACAATTTTGGTAGGCTACAACAACCTTTGTTTCATCCAACAGGGTTCGTAATGACCAATCCTCGATGAACCCTCCGCCAAAGGGGTTATGTCCAAAAAAAGGTCACAAAGAAATCCTTCAAATTGTACGTTTATGGCTGTACGATCGATAGCCCTAATATCTTATTCAACTATGACCCATTGTCGATGATCGATGTTTGGAACAACCGCAATCAAACAGAATATTAATCCAAATGGGAGAGGTAGAAGCTCATCTAGGCACAAAGTTGGCCGAAGAAGATTACATTGCATGGTATTACATTTTGGTCATCCTCATGTAATCAATAATGATCCGAGAGCAATTAGATTCTGCAAATGGATCAAGGAAAGAAGAAGGATAATACCGAGAAGAGTGGTCTATTTGATGTGGATTGGAAAAGTTTATATTTCATGGTGGTACATAAAATAGTTATACTATTAATGCTTTTAAGATTTCTTTACTCATGTTATGAAAGAATCTATTAATATTTGTTTTCATATATAAAATAGGAAAATCAAGGACTTCAATTGGAAGTATGAATCCATACATCAATAGTATACTGACAATTGATCAACAAAGGATCCTTCAAAACCAAATCAAAAACATGCATGATCCGAACCAGAATGACTTCTTTGAGGACCTAAAGAGGGGCTTAAAAAAGAGTAGACAATCTTCAAGAGGTGCGGGTACTAACCAAAGCCAGCCGTCACATAGTAGTGAATAAACAAATTCTGAAGATGATTGGCAAGGTCATGGTCGTGATGGTCTTGGTGGTGGTGGTCATCATACTTGTGGTAGAAAGAAAAGATATCGTGGTGGTCGTGGTTCTCCTTAACTCTATCAATATCATAATTGTAGAAGACTTTTTGTTTTGGTTGTTTGTGTCATTGGTTTTGGATTTTAACTTATGAATAATATGATGAATTAATGTTTGTGTTTTAGTTTATGTTTGGGTGGATGGACAAATGTATCTCAATTTTAGTTAGAATGAATGAAGAAGTTTTTAAATGTATTTATTTTAGCTAAATATGAATTCAAGAACTAGAACAAGTTAGAAATCAAGATTTAATTGTTATGATAACAACAATTGATATGAGAAACCCTAAGTATCAGTGCTCATTTTGGCTAAAGAAGACAGCCTTTTCTTATCTTGTCATTTCCTAAAAACAAACAAGAGTATAAACTAACTTATATAGTCATCCCTTACAAAAATTAGCTCGAGATACTGCTATACAATCATAGTCGTTTACTGCTAACCGCTACTTAACTCTGACTCTTAACTAACAGACTCATTAATTATATTAACTAACTACTACTAACAATATCCTCTTTATTTACCAGGGCTAACTAAAACTACTAATGGGCCACCAGGGATATGACATAAAGTCCACCCATTGCCAAGGAGTATAAAGAAGATAAGATTGACTGCTTGATGTCACCACTAGTACCTACATAAAGTATATTCTTGCATCTTAACACCCCATTGTTGTAATTATAATGCTCCACAGCAGTTGGAGAGACCAAAATTTTTTGTAATAATTTAGCCACTTCATCTTGTTCAGAACTTCTGGATAGGTGTAGTGCCCATTCTGGTTTTGAGGTGGTGATAGTCTGACATGAAGAAGCTGGCATCCTTGATAAGGCATGAACATCTTTGTTCTTTAATCCTTTTTTGTACTTGATCTTCTAGACAAAACCAAGAAGTTTTATTAAGCATCTTTGTTGTAAGGCACTTGTCATTCTTTGTTCCATGAAATAGTTGATGCTTTGTTGATCTGGATATGTGATGAAACGATTGTTCATCAAGTAATTTCTCCATTTGGTGATTGCCATAAAAATGGCTAGTAGTTCCTTCTCATATGCGGACAGATTTAGAGATTTAGGACCCAATGGTTTGTTGAAGTAAGCAATTGGTCTCCCCTCTTTCATTAAAAAAGTTCCAAATCCCTTAGCACAAGCATCTGTCTCTAGTATGAATGGCTTAGAGAAGTCATGAGGGGATAGTACAGGGGTACTAGTTATTGCTTGTTTTAGCTCATCAAATTCCATATTAGCCTTACTTGACCATACAAAATCATTTTTTTCAAGAGATCAATAAATGGTTTGCAAATCACCACATATCTCTTCACAAACTTCCTGTAATATCCATTTAAACCCAACATGTAGTGACTCTACCCTCTACCAATATTGTCCCACTTAGCTACTGCAGTCAGCCGGAAGTGAGGGATTTTCAACGGGCACCGCTGCGGTCATCCAGCATCAGTTACCCAAGAGATCACTCATCCCTGGATTATTCCCGCCCGAGCATGCTTAACTGCAGAGTTTTTTCCAACTCTGAAGCCAATTGTGTTGAAAAGTCCTCGGTGTTAGGAAAGGACAAACCATTATTCTAAATTCCATACAGCGAACCCTACCTACCGAATTGAGGTATTTCAATACCACCACCTTAAATTGAAGCCGTCCTCGTCTCCAGAATATATTTCAATCCAAGATCTCCAATGTTCCCTACCGCTCATGAAACCAGTATTTGGAATATCCCGTCCAGCGTGCTCTATCACCCTCGACAGGTGCCCATTGTCAGCTCTGATACCATTGTAATGACCCGACCTCCACCGATATTGTCCCTACTTAGCCACTACGGTCATCCAGCAATATAGGGTTTATCAACGGGTACCGGTGCGGTCATCCAGCAATATGGGGTTTATCAACGGGTACCGCTGCGGTCATCCAGCAGCAGCTTCCCAGAAGATCACACATCCCTGGATTGCTCTCGCCCGAGCACGCTTAACAGCAGAGATTTTTGCCAACTGAAGCTAAGTACTGAAAAGGCCTCGGTGTTAGGAATGGACAAACTATTACTCATATTTCATTTGACGAACTCTACCTGCCGAATTAGGGTATTTCAAAAGAACCTTCTTAGTTCCATTCGACGAACTCTACCTGCCGAATTGGGGTATTTCAGAAGAACCTTCTTAGTTCCTTTAGTGACTTAGTGTAGGCCAGGATATCATGCTAGATGTCTTAGAAGGATCATTTGTTACTCCTTGATGATTGATTAGGTGACCAAGATACTCTAGCTCTACTTGGGTAAAGCAACACTTGGATTTCTTAGCAAATAATTCATGGTTTCTCAAGAAGTCCAAAACTTGTTTCAAATATTGAACATGTTCTGAATTGGACTAGCTGTAAACAAGTATATCATCAAAAAATACCAACACAAATTTTCTGAGAAACGGCTTGAACACTTCATTCATGAGATGAAAGGTTGCAGGAGCATTGGTTAAGCCAAAAGGAAATACCTTGAATTCATAGTGTCCTTCATGGGTCCTAAAAGTTGTTTTATGGACATATGGCTCATGCATTCTGATTTGATGATAACTCGACCTCAGATCAAGCTTAGTGAACATCCTTTCTCCATGTAGTTTATCTAGAAGCTCATCAATGACAGGGATGGGAAATTTATCCTTGATAGTGATATCATTCAGTTGTTTATAATCAACACAGTACCTCCATATGTTCTCTTTCTTCTTGACAAGGAGAATTAGTGAAGCAAATGGGTTATGGCTGGTTTGTATGATTCCAGATTTTAACATTTTTTGCACTAATGTCTCAGCAACAGACTTTTGCACATAAAAACACATGTATTGTCTTTGGTTTATGGGTATTGAATTTATTTTTAATAAGATGGAATGGCCAGGGTTTCTCTTGGGTGGCAAATATTTTGGTTCCCTGAAGACATCAGCATACTCAAGGAAAAGAGTTTGAATTGGTAGGGGTATTGAACGAGAAATGAGTGTAGTAGAAATTGAAAAGAAGTGTCACACTAATCCATGAGTGTTCTTTTTAAAGAACCTCTTAACTGTATTTATACTGATCATTTTCAATAAAGGTACTTCTCTAACTCTAGTAAAAGTAATTTTCTTCCCTTGGTGGACAAAACAGAGCTGCAAAGAAACCGACCTGTCAAACCGAACCCGACCGTAGCAGTTTGGTACGGTTTCAAAATTACATAACCATTGATGATTTTTCGGTTCACGGTTTTAATGCGAAACCGACCGAACCCGCCCGTATAAACCGATTTATCATGTCCACTGATTATTTTTCACCTAGCCCTCCATCTACGATCAATACCATAAAACTAAAATACCTCATTTAATGAATGCATAACTCAATTTGTCTTCTACTCACTCTCTAATCCTAGGTTGTCATACCCAACACTCAAGATAGTAGCTTATTTATCAAGACAATCTCTAATCCTAGGTTGTCATACCCAACACTCAAGATAGTAGCTTATTTATCAAGACAATTAGTTATCTAACTTACATGCGTACTATTCCAACTAACTTTTTCAAATTTCCAAGTAATATCCTCTATGTACTTGTGATTATTATTCATATATCATTTTCCTCATTTATTTGGTTATTTCCCTTAGTTAAATCCTTGTTATTCATTTACTTATCTCCTTCCTATAAATATATGGCTTCAAATGCATATGTTTAACTAGAAGTATCTTGTTGATTATTCTTCTGCTCATAAATATTCTCTCTTTTATTTTCAAATTATGGGGAATTTAGATGGTGCAAAGTTCACAGAAATCTCAATTTTTAATGAGTTTAAGGGGTTAGAACTCAAAAAGTTTTGTAAACAAGCTTATCACACAATTGATTTCATTGTTGATTATTAAAAAAACATAAAAACATATCCAGTTCTTTCTCAAGTTGAACCTGGTTAGTATCGGGTATTTAAATCGTAAAAACCCAAAACTGAACCGCCCGACTCGGTTCGGTTTAAAACCGGACCGCCTATGGACGGTTTGCTAGATGGTTTTGAATTTCAAAACCTTCCTATGGATGGTTTGGTAGATGGTTTTGGTTCAAAATCGAACTGACCGCCCGATGTGCATCCCTAAACAAAACTGATGCATAGTTTCTCAAAATTGAACAAGACATCACCAAGAGTTCTTAACCAATTTGCCCCCAAAACCATGTCACGACCCTCACGTGGTAATAAACTTAAGTTACCAGTGCACTTGATTCCTTGCATTAACCATTGTAATTACTTGTGCAGATCAGCGATGATTGTCTTATCTCTATTTTCCACTGTAACTAGCAAATGAGAAGTAGGTCCAACCACACACTCCAATTGTTGAGCCAGGTTTGTATCTATAAAACTATATGTATTTCTAGTATCTACCAATATAGATACGACCTCTTCTATAAATACCTAAAAATTCTTATGGTCTCACTATTAGTACTACCAGTAAGGGCATGAAGAGAAATATTCATATTTGACTCACTAAGGTAGCATCATCCTCTATATTGTGGTCCCCTACTGGATTTTCCTCATATTTTACTTCATTAACCTGCAACATATACAGATGTTGTTGTTTACATCTATGACCAGGCTTGAATTGTTCATCACAGTTGTAGCATAAACTCTTATCCCTTCTCTCTTTGATTTTTTCATGTGTTAGCCTTTTGATATGAGGGTAATTGTAGTTGGGTCTTGAATTGAAATTTCTTGCCCGAAAAGGTGTTTTGTTGAAAGTGGTTTTTGATGGTGAGTAAGATAAGGTGGTTTTTTATGTGTTGGCAGATAAAGATGGTTAATGAGTGGTGGTGGGTTGTGGTTTTAGGGTAGATCTAAACTTCTTTTGTTGGCCATCAATTGTAAGTTCTTGTAACTTTGCTAGGTGAAAAGCTTCTGAAAGAGTAGATGGATTAACATATGTATGGTATTTTTCAGTTCATCTTTAAGACCACTGATGAAACTTAATACAAAATAAGTCTCGGTAAGATAAGGGTTTTTGCTAAGCATGATTTCCTTATGTGTTTCAAATCTCTCAAAATAATCAACTTCCATAGTGGATATTTATATCAACTTATTAAACATCCCCACATAGTTATCATTTGTTAAATCTTCAAAACGAGTACAAACTGCAAGATAAAAATGAGACCAAGTGATGGAATCTTTACTAGTTTGATAATCTAAGAACCAATCATCTGTTTTTCCTGTCAGGTAGAGAGATGATGTACCAGCTTTCTCAGCTTCATCTATGTTTTTCATGGTGAAAAACATCTCACACTTCTAAATTCAGGCTCTGGGGTTTTCTCCATCAAACTTCGTAAAATCCATCTTGGGAGATCTGTGAGTTTGAAAGGATGAGTTACTAGATAACAAAAAGCTTGTTTCTCCATCAAATGATGGTGTTGAGAAACCAGGACCATTTGTTGCATCATTGTGTATTTGTTTTCCTGACATGGAGATAACAGTTTTGTGTTTTGAACGATGAGCTCTCTCAGAAAGTCTTGTGTGACTAAGTTTTGCTTTTGGATGGTGGTATTTTGAATCACAAGGTTGCATATGGATTCAATAGCCTCATACGTCTTTATTGAAGAATCCGCTCTAGCATTAGCTTCTCGTGAAGTAAAAGATTCATAATCTTCCATAATTTTCTCAAAGTTCTTCACATGACTTTCTAGATCCTTGACTGAAGGACTTGTCATGGTGGGATCGTGATATGCTCTGATACCCATTGTTATGATAACAACAAATGATATGAGAAACCCTAAGTATCCCTGCTCCTTTTGGCTAAAGAAGACAACATTTTCTTATCTTGTCATTTCCTAAAAAAAAACGAGTGTACAAACTAACTTATATATCCATCTCTTACAAAACCTACCTCGAGATGCTGCTACACAATCATAGTTGTTTACTGCTAACCGCTACTTAACTCTACTCAACTAAAAGACTCATTAATTAGATTAACTAACTACTACTAACAACACCCTCTTTATTTACCTGGGATAACTAAAACTACTAATGAGACACCAGGGATATGACATAATTACCTAAATTTCAAGTGCAAGAACTAGAATAAGTGAGGAATCAAGATTTATTTACCTAAATTGCAAGTTAGAAATCAAATTTCAGGAATCCTGGAACTTGATGTTTCGTTTTACTAATTCTTACTTTCTTATAGTTTATGTTTGAGTAATCAACAAATGTAGCTCAATTTTAGTTATAATGAATGAATAAGTTTTAAAATTGGATTTATACAGTTAAATTTCAAGTGCAAGAACAATTCAAAACTCAAGTTCCAAGATTTTTTACGGTTGAGTTTAGACTTTATAAACCCAAACCTAACTATGACATGTTGTTGTTCCCAGACTTACGATTGGGTTAAGAAGTTCCAAAACCCAACCGTAACTCTGAAATTTTCTTCTTCCCACACTTACAGGGTTTAGAAGTTCCCAACCCAATCGTAACTCTGTAATTTTTTTCGTCCCAGACTTACGGTTGGGTCCGAACTAGCATTACCCAGCCATAATTTTTTTTTTTATTATTTTTTTCTCTTTTATGTGTCCCTATTTGGTTTGAAAATAGAGTCGTTAGAACCTTGTATGATTAGTTTATCAAAATCGAAGTCGTTACGCATCTTGTTTATATAAGAAAAAACAAGAAGAATTGTATACTATATATGTCCACCCATCTTATTTATAAATTACACCTTATACATCAATCATCTCCACCTAAACTCTCACTTTAATATCGTAATATACTAGATTATGGCTCAACCCTGATAGAAGTTTCTGATTTTACTTTGGATGAAGATTTATGTCTTTGCTGTAACTATGTACTATGTTATCCAAAAAGAAGAGAAGGACAACGACAATGTGGTTTAGTGAGACTGAGTTATTGGAAAACCATATATCAAAACTTTTTTTTCTGAAACCGTTAACCCTTATAACCGTGATCACGTTATGTTGTTTTGCTGATTTAGAGATATACGTAGACAACTTAAAAAATTTATGGTATTAGTTCGTATTATTGGTCAACTACGACTTAAGGGTGAAACTGAAGATTAAGTTTTAGAGAGACTTATTCAGGAAAGGAGAAGATGGAAAAGATCAAATTTTCAATATCTGTCTTATTTCAACATCCTAAAGGACTTCTTTCTCATTCGCAAACCTGGAAATTAATACTTTTGTAATGTCATGTTGTTTAATGGTAATGTAATTTATTTATGTACTTCTTTAATGGTTTAACGGGTTATAATGTGGTGTAAGTAATGAAAAAAGGTTTTATACCAAATTTGTGATTCCAGGATTATTTACAGTTAGGTTTTCAAAGGCCAAACCCAACCGTAAATTCAATTTGATCACTAATTTTTCATAAATGTTAGTTACGGTTGGGTTCGTATACTCCAACCCAACCATAAAAAATCCTGGAATTTGAAATTTCTTTGATTAAGAGATTGAAGACAAAATCAATTCAACAAAATAGTTCATTGATAATTTTATTTCTTTATAATACATATGATATTGTCTACCCCAAGATTTTTTTCCGCTCTAAATGGACCAACTTGTTCGACGAATATATGGTAACCACAATAACTATCGTCAGCAACATCGTCAGTGGCCTTAATTTATTCAAGAATAAAATAAGAAAAATATAACAAGTAATTTTCATATATAATGTACATAGGTCGGACAATTTTACCTTTCTCATCTCTTTCCAACCTAGAGGGTGCTTTTATCCATTCTTTTGTAATGCGTTCATCTCTTTCTCAACACTTGATGAAGTCATTTGCGTCTCTTCAACCACTGGTGCCTTTTGCTTCACCTCAACTTTTCTTCTTCAGTTTTGTTTGGAGTGAAATATCGGACCTTTTCTCTTAATACCAACTTTGATTGTTGAATTTTCTTGAGAGTGAAGATCGAAACCTTTTTCTTTAACATGTCGACGGCTTGGTCCTCCTTGTTCTGTTGAACTTCTTCTCCGTTTGTTTCTACCTTAAAAATCCCCCTCCTTCTCATCCTCCACTTCATAAAACCTTTTCAATCTTTTAAAACCCGAAGGATATCTTTTCTTTAATCTTTCCAACAATTCTATCGTTTTTTTATCGCACTACACAACTGTTTTCTTTCGTAGGAGTCATATACTTTCTCTTCCCCTTAGTTGGTTCCTTGACATCGTACTTAGTGTGTGGAAATACGAAGTTACTCAACTTACTCAACCATAGTTTAATGTAGAATAGGCTAGTGATTTTCCAATATCAGTGTCGGCAAACGCTCCACCAAAATCTTATTCGACTATTGGTTCATTGAAAGATAGTTATTTCCAAAAGGGATCAATATCTTGAATTGGGATCACATTGTAAGACTCCGTGTTTTTGGATCATGATTTTCGAACCTATAACTCAACTCGTATGGTGTTGGGTGCATATTTCAAATTTTGGGTGTTTATAACTAAATCTAAATTTGCTAATAATTAGAAAGGCTATCTCTTATCTCTATGAGATGGTTCGGAATAAGAGATGTTTTGAAACTATCTCTTATAAAAACTTGGATGGTAATTAATAGTGAGCTAGGGTTTTCATTCATAAAAAAGTATAAAAGAAACAAAAAAATTACTAACCGTCACTTTTATCTTCTATAACTTCTTTTTTCTTTTGTCTCCTAGCACAAAAACCAAAACAATTTTGTAGTCATCATTTTTGTCCTCTTTCTAATTTTATTTTACAAAACAACAAAAAGAAAAAAGAAAAAGTTATTACTGATTTTTATTTAGCAAGCGTGTGGATTTAATCAAGATTTTGGAAAACTTTTAAGATAGTGATTTCTACATAATATTAAAAAAAATTAATTTAACATTAGTTTTTATTTACATCATCACTTTTGTATTTTAAATCTTGTTGTTAACTTATTTTTATTTTGGATATTTTGATTTTAGGTCCCATTAAATGGTACCTCTTAGCATTTAAGTCCCAACTTTGTTCAGCTTTGCGTTTAGGTCCCGCTCAACCAAATGACTAACGTTGTCTACCTTGACCGTCCATTTGATGGTTAAAAAAGTGAAATGACCAACTGATATCCATTTTTTGAAATATTTACTAACTTTACCACGTTAAACACGTGGCATAATCTTAACCTTTCGAAGTTGGACGGTCGAGATGGTGATGGGCTTGATTTAGAGGAGCCTGTAATGAGTTAATGTTTGTTGTTAGTGGCAGAGAAGAGGACTGATGGTGATGGTGATGGTGATGGTAATATAGTGTTGGAAGTAAAGAAGATGCTTCGAGCTTGATGTTGTTTAATGGCAGTAAGGTTGATGAGATGATTGAAGTGAGTTCGAGTTTTTTAAAAGAAAACAGAGAATGAAACCTGTGATGGGTAGTTGGCCGTTGATTATTTATTTGGAGGCGTTGATTAGAATTCGAACTGAGCAATTCATGGCAATAATGATGTTGAATCTCGAGTCTGTGGCTGTGACGAACTCGAAATTGACGTGATGATGGTGATTATCAATTGATTGCTCGATAGTGGTTCTGATGGTAGAGATTCGTAACATAGAAGGTGGAGTTAAAAGGTTGTTAACGAGAATGATGGTTTGAGTTTGTTTGAATGGTGATGGTGATCATTAATGGAGGTATGGAATATTTTTGAGGAAAACAGATCTGGGAGCTGTGGTCGAGTTACTCGAGTATGAGAAAATCTCAAGCTTGTGATTAATGGGAGCAGTCCAATGGGTTTTCTGCCATTGTTGATGATTGATAGAGTTGATGAATGGGTTTCGAATCAGTGATGGCTCGAGAGAAGGAAAATAGAGAAGATGTCGTTGATCATGTCGATGGTGGTGTTGATGGTGGAGCTCGAGTGGAAGTTTGGTTAATGAACCTATTGGTGGTTGTTCATTCATGGCAGTGAATCGATAATTTTTTATGGATGTTAATGACAGATTAATGGTGTATGTTGGCAGTGATGAAAGTTGATGATTTGGTTTGAGTCTGTGGTGATCGTGAAGGGGTTTGAGCAGCATCAGATGGTGATAGAGAAGGAGCTCGAGAAAATAAGGGAAGAAATATTGTCAATTCTAGGGCTGCACAGGAACCGACCGGAACCGAAGAACCGGACCGGAACCGACGGAACCGTACCGGAACCGACGGAACCGTACCCTAAATGGACCGAACCGAGGGTACAGGGTAGAGGGTACAGGTACAAAAAATGGGAACCGAGTACAACCGGGTACAAGGTACAGGTACTACCCCGGAACCGACCTGTACCGGACCGATTGTACCGAGGTGTGTCAACTTGTCTTTCCTGTCCTGGTTCTGTTTTTGTGATATGTAACAAAGTTTGGAATTTTTACTTTGAGGCTTCACTCTTCTTTTAATAGGACTCTAAATATCCTAATGTGAATTACTACTTACAGAGATGTTGTGTTTGATAACCTACGTAACAAGATACCTTATAATGTTTATTCAATAACGAAAAATCATATATATGAAAAGCATAGAGACATTAACTTTTGAGTTGTAAAATTGTGGTTCTGAATATTTTGTTGCTTGCAATGTCTCAAATCTTACTGTCTGATTAATGGCTGGGATTCAAGATCTAATGATCCCATGTCTTTCTTCTTTTATGTCTGTCTACACTTCTGGGATCTAAGAAGTTCTTGTATTTACTTTTTTGGAAGTTAGATAATGTCTTCATTTTCCTTTTAATCAACACTGGTACATTACACCATCAAGCTTCAAGTCGTCGTCAATGAGAGTGAGTTTCTATATACCTTAGGAATTGACTGAACTGATGTTCTGGACACAAGCATACATGCACGCACTAGGCACCACTACTCGTCTCTGAATTAAATTGAGTTAAAAAAACTCAACTCCTTTCCAGAGAATATAAGGCTGCTGCTGATGGAATTAAAACCAACTTATCAGTCCAATCTCTCTAGAGAATTCTTCATTTTCTTCGCAATATTTGTGTGTTAGCTTAACTCTGGTTCGTTTCCTCGTTTTTCTTGTTTGTCTACTTTCTTGACAGTAGTTAGTTGTTTAAGCAGTAACATAAAAAGTATTAAAACAAATGCTTATGTGTTGGTCCTTGGTAAGTTTTCACGTTCCCTTAACCTTCTTCATATGACTAATTGTTCTGTGATCTAAAATACAAACATTTGAAGGTTATCATATTTTCCAAGTGGTATATTAGTGGTTTACTAACATCTACAAGTAAAAAAAAAAAGGTACAGGTACAAGAACCGACCGGAACCGAGGGTACAGGTACAAGAACCGAACCGAAGGTAGAGAGTACAGGGTACAGGTACACGGATAAAGAACCGACCATAAAGAGGTACGGGTACAAGGTTCTATCAAAAACCGAGCCGAACCGACCTTTGTGTACTCCTAGTCAATTCCATCTTGACCATCCAACTTCGAAAGGTTAAGATTATGCCACGTGTTTAACGTGGTAAAGTTAGTAAATATTTTAAAAAATGGATTTCAGTTGGTCATTTCACTTTTTTAACCATCAAATAGACGATCAAGGTAGTCAACGTTGATCATTTGGTTGACCGGGACCTAAACGCAAAGCTGGACAAAGTTGAGACCTAAACGTTAAGAGGTAACATATAATGGGAACTAAAATCAAAATATCCCTTTTTATTATCGTTTAGAGTTAAATCCATGATACTAGCTTTGAACGGACTGGTTTAGCCGTACTAATTTTTAGTAATTTCTGTTCATCTCACAAATAAATAAATGTGTCCTTCCTATTATAATTTCATTTTTTTATGCCATCAGATGATTTGGGATCGATTTTAAAAGAAAATTCTAAGTCCTAGTGCACCTTATTTTAATACTGCTCGTTATAACGTGAATAGATTTATTTTAGTTTTTCCACATGTTTGATTCAACGAGTCACTAATCACTATACCCTCCCATTTCTTGTATTATTTTGTATTTCAAAAATGGATCAGAATGTCTTTCCCTTTTGTACATAATGCTTGGGCTGTCGATGGATTTGGGTTTTTTTGGGTATCACTGGATCCGGATCCTACTTATAAAAATTGGATTCGGTTTTTAATGATTTTGGATCCAATTTCTAATTTAGTAGATCCGGAAATGGATCTGATTAAAAATCTAATTATCCGCCGAGTCTGGATATTTAATGGATCTTCTAAAATCAACTATAATTTTTTTATAATTATTTATATTGACTTGAAAAGAAAGATTTTTCATATAAAATTATTGTTACATGTATGTAAATTTTCTAATAAAAAATTAAATCTAAAAAAAAAAAATCAAGCAAAACTAGACGAGGTCTTTGAATTTTAGATAAAATTAACAAATAAATGATAAATATTCGGATACTCGATATCCACGGATACCCGTCAAATAATATTCGTTAGAACCCGTTAAAATTTCTGATCAAATCGGATGATACCCATCGGATCCTAAGTTACAATGGATCTAATTTTAATACCCAGACATAATTTATCCGCTTTCGACTCCGAATAATAGATATCTTTTGACAGTCTTATGAATATCAAACTTTAAATTTTCACTACTCATCACGTAAAAAGGGAGGATTGTCGCACTTTCCTCACTATAAATATATTTCTCAATTATGCGTTTTTTATTTTATTAAAAGATCATTCATTTTAGTATATTTTTTTATCTCCTATGGTCAGAGACGAATGGGATTTGGCCCTCCTTTTCTTGATATTAAAACCAAAATGGATTTACACCAACTTGTGTCGTCCATATCTTACGATTTACTTATCTCGAGTGCCTTGTGAGCACCGTATACCAAAACGAACCCAAAGAGTTTACTATCAGGCTCCAAAGCTTTATCTTGATTTTTTTAGTAACCATTTATTTGTAGTCAAACGAAACAGTCTCATTTCTAACTTTTATATCTGCTTTCATTTTTAAACAGTTATTGTCATATCCTGCTATATAATCTACTGAATATCTTAAACGTCTGACCCAAATACCAAATACCTGTTTGAATTTTACAAAACAGCTCTTTGTGTTGGTATTGCATAAATGGATGTTGTCTACGATCTCTACTTAAAGGGTCTCAAAATATATATATATATACTATGATTATGCAAGCTTTTTTTATACATTATTATTAAATTTAGATTTAGAAATATGGTTTAAATGTGTTTGTGAATGGAATTTGATTTTAGTTCTAGAAAGTGAATTTAATGCATTGGTAAATAGATCCTACATTTGAGATTAAGTATTAGTCGGAAAAAAAAGAAGAAAAAAAAGATCGTTGAACTCTCAAAAAGTTCAGGACAGCTGGCATTCTCTCAAGAGATTGTTTGGGGAACGGTTGGGTGGTATCCGGAATAACCCTGACAACTGCGTTAAGAAAGTGTTTATTATTTGCAGTTGAGACTGACGTAAGTATTATTGCGAATTTTTCTGCACGATTTTAAATTATTGTATATGTTGCATTTGCTTAGTTTTCTTTACACTCTATTATTTTTGGAAACTTCCTACTGGGTTGTGGTTGCTCACCTCTTCCTTTCCTCCCTTTCCACTGAGAATGAAGACTAGCCGTAAAAGAAACTATTATTTATCACGAGGATTTAGGTATTGCATTTTGAATTTAATCAAGGTGTTATTTTGGTTTAATTTTGTATCTTGGACTTTGTAATTATTATTTTACATTCTTGTAATTTTAAAAATATTGTTATTATATCTCATTTAATACAATTTATTCAAGTTTAAGCTTTAGGTTTCATTCAACAAAATGTTTTTGAGCGAAAAATCTGGTCATACGCGAGTGGCGGTTCAGATATTTGGACTTGCTAGCTGGATTGGATCCGACACATATGGCTGAATCCGGGTCCGCTGGAAGTCTAAAAATTCGGGCTGTCACAACATTGTCTTGGTACTTGGTCATCATATGCCGACATGGGAGTCCCAAACTGGAGATGTTTGAACAAATAAACTTTTCTCCGTGCAAGTTTCTCAATCTAAAATGTTTCACTTCGTACATTATCTTATCAATTACACAATGCGACACCTTATAAGTAATTCCATGGAGCCAAGGATCGTCTAGATATTTTACGTGTTTTCTACATCGGCTTCTTTCAAACTTCTCCTTAACTCTATCGATATCATGGAGGAAATAATAGTGCATGGCTTCGAAGAACGTAAAAAATCCACTACCACAATTGTGGAGCTTTTTTTTCAACCGGTTATGAGATGGCTATGCCGTACTTGTAGCTTGGTTGTCAAAGTGTTTATATGAGTTTATGAACACCGCTACAAACTTCTCTTTGTGCGGAATCAACCAATTTTATGACTAATATTTCACAACACTTGGATAATTTTTCCAATGCGCTACTAGCATACGAGCATTTTCTTCATAATCTTCCTTGGTGATAGACTATGTCAAGGCTTCCCACTTCCCTTAGAAACTAGCCCATTTTAGTTCCGCCAACTTGTCATCTTCCTCAAAAATTTTTTGGTATTTTCTTGTTGATCTATTGGTAATTTCCTTGTTTTTTCCATTTTACTTTTCTTTGTTGGACGAATATGGGTTGCACTTAGTTTGAATATTATTCCACAAGTGTATGTGCGAATAAGGTTACGAGCATCCGGGAGAACACTCTTTATTACGTCATCAATACTTGTTCCTTTTTTGATAATAATCACCTTAGAAGTATATCTTTCTATGTAAAATAACTTCACTTGTTCTAATGCCCATACATAACTTTCTTCGAGCTCGACTTTCACGAAGCAAAATGCAACAATATAAAAGGGGATTTGGTAGAAGTTTCTCCGAAAAAGTTCAAGACCGAGAGCTCGTACTTGTTTGTTTTGTACGTGCAATCCTCTAGAAGAAATTTATGGAAGCATCGTGCCAACTTCATAAACTCCGGATTAGCCAATGAAAGATGTTTTATTTGGTTATCCTCATATTATTCATGGAAAATCGTGTAATTATGCTTCTCCCCCAGGTACATTAATTGTTGTTTTTGGCCCTTTTATTCCCATTTCCCACTTTTCAAATTTGCTTTTGCATTGTAGATTGTCTCCAAATTAGAAAGATTATTTGGGTTTCTATGCTTTAAATGACCTAAAATATCAATACGTTTCGTATGTTTTTGGGACATGGAATCTACAATCACCTTTTCTTCACCAGTCATCTGTGATGCATAAAGATGTGTTAATAAACTCTCTGGTAGTAGGTGGTTATGACGACCACATACAACTTTCTTCAAAAACCATTTTTTTTCGATGTTGAGCTCAAATTGAAGCTTGAAAGGGCATCCGGTCTTCTTAGTAAAACAAGTATTCTTCCTCTTCGTCTTTCCAACATATACGGTACCTTTCTTCGCATGAATTTTATGATTTCCTTTTCACTTGCAAACCATTTGGAAGCGGCGGTCATTCACTTGATTATTACAAACTATTACACATATCTTTAATTTTCCATGTTCTCAAGCCACTACTTTGCATCGTCTTTCTTTTCCCATGTCTACATGGTCCAAAAATACATAGTTAGAAAAAAAAAATCTTAGCAATATGGTCCAAAGGAATTAACAACATATCTATTACAAACCTACCAAGTCGTTCAAATAGTGATCGGTAATATCTTCAGTTAGAATGTCGTTTGCAGCAGGCTGATCATCCATCATGTGAGATATAAGCATGCGTTGAACCAAAAATATCACAACATTAATCTGTAGAATACACAAAAATGTGATTTACGGTTCGGTAAAAAATATCGGACCAAACCGTAAAAACCAAAAACCAACATATATAAGTAGTTACAGTTCGTTATATACCAACAATTCTAACTGTAAAAAGTCATAATTAAGTTTGGTTTTTTTTCTTCTAAACCCAACCGTAAAAACCAAAAGAGCTTGGGTCAACAACCACAAATTCTCCATTTGGCTGCAGGATAGCAACCCGGTCGGCTGCTCTATTAGCTTCTCTGAAGGTGTGCTGGACGGAACACGTAGAGAACTTGGTCCTAAGGCGTTTAATCGATTCCTAAACGTGATGATAGTACCACGGAGCCTTGGATGACTCATTCAAGAGGAGATTGGTGATATTCATTGAGTCTGTTCTGATAGAGACTCTGGGATAGTGTTTATTAACAACCATCTTAAGCCCTGCTTCCACCCCTTGGAGTTCATGAAGAGTTATATCCACGGGTCTTGTGCTCCCAGCAACTGCGTCCAATGGTTCTCCATTCCCGTCTCTGATTATAGCCCCAAACCCAGCAGTGGCATCTGTGACAGATCCATCACTGTTAATTGCTACCTCCTCAGCATCAGGTTTGATCCAGGTGCAAGCTAGATGCCTAGTGACAGTGAAATTTGAGTTTAAGTTCCACATGGAAGACAAGGCTCTGTTTTTATTATTATCAGGCATATTGCAAGAGCAGGATGCCATCTTGAGCTTAACTTCCTCCACAATTCTGTAAAAAATCTGATTTGGAGAGAGATACTTTTGAGTAAATATTCTTCTGTTCCTCTCGCACCATATGTGGTAGATGAAAGCATTGAAGCACAACTTCCTAGTGGTGCCTACTGTCTTTGTACCTTTCAGGTGAAGAACACACCACTTGATCTTCCCTTCACATTCTGAATGACCAATACATGTTAACCCCATCATCCTCAACAGCCTATTCCATATGGTATTGGCATATCAACATTCGAATAACAGGTGGAAGTCATCCTCCAGCATGAGGTTGCACATTACGCATATACATCCATGCCCCAAGATAGAAGCTTGAATCTTTTCTTCAGACCCCTGTGAAGAGCAAGCCAAGCAACAAAGCAATGCCTCAGAATGCATTTGGAGAACCAAACCAGTTGGTGCCAGTCAGTATAGTTCCTATGGATCCTGGGAGCATTATAGGTGTCCTTGATGGTGTACTCACTAGAAAAACCCGTTGTCCAGACAATTATATCTTCTGTAAGAGGGTCAGTTCTCAGGTTAATGATGTCCAGAGAGGTGTTGTCTAGAGCACTGGATAGGTTAGGTGAGAGCATCCATTCACCATTTACTAGACAGCTACTAACCTTTGCTTCAGCATGGTGGAAGGTATCATAAGACATATGAGGAGGAAACAGGCTGAGAAGATTACCTTGAATGAGCCATTTGTATTTCAGAGTTTGGTACTATCCCCATTACCAATCATATGAAGAATGAACTTGGCAGCCTTATCTCCGTGCTCTAGAATGCGTCTCCAGCACCACGAGCAATCTGTAGGCTCCTTTAGATGCCATAAGTCTTTGTTTTTTATGACTTTTTTATCGACCCACTTAACCCATTAGGTGTCCTTCTTGCTATCTATGTCCCAGATGTGACGAAGATTGGCTGCTGAGTTTGTAGTCTCGAGGCAACATATACCCAGACCTCCTTCCTTATAGGGCTGGCAGATTGTGAACCACTTGACTGCTGGATGTTTTTGAATTAGATCAATTCCTGTCCACAGAAACTTTCTGAAGATAGCATTAAGGCAGTTGATGTTTTTTTAGGAAGAACAAAACAGGAGGTCCAGAAAACCAACATACTACTCAGGACTTCCTTTATGAGCAAAGCTCTACCAGCGAAAGATAAATCTCGGGTTTTCCATGTTTTAATTCTGGTGATAACATGGTCAATAAGAGGAAGACAATCCGAGTGAGTCAATCTGGTAGATAGCAAGGGGAGGCCCAGGTACCTTACAGGAAGATTACCAACTTCAAACCCAAGAATCGATTTTATGCTAAAAGCATCATTACTATTCACTGAGGATAAGAAGGTAGTGAGGGTTGTGGCTAGTGAGATAGAAGACTGCACGTCACCCTTCATGAAGACCAAAAGGTCATCCGCAAAGCAAAGATGCGTAACAATGGGATCCTTACATTTAGGGTGAAGAGTGAATAAACCCAAAGTAACTTGTTTGAGCATAAGCGAATTAAAAACTTCCATGAGCAGGACAAATAAATGAGGAGATAGGGGGAAACCTTGACGAATACCTCTTTTCCCTTCTATGTAGCCGTGGGCAGAGCCATTTACCATGATTGAGAACTTAGGGGAAGTGATGCACATGCTGATCTAGTCTATGAACTTCTTAGGGATTTTGAATTTCTTCAAAGTTATAAGAAGGGCATCCCACCTTATGGAGTCATATGATTTTCTAAGGTCTATCTTCATAGCAGATCTGGGATTGCAATTATTCCTTTGGTAATTCCTTAGCAGCTCTTGAGCCAGCATCATATTATCCTGTATGGATCTCCCGGAGATGAAGGAAGATTGGCAAGGACTAACCACCGTCTTCATAACATGCTTAAGTCTGATAGATGAGATTTTGGCAATTTACTTGTACATGACATTGCAGCAGGCTATAGGTCTGAAGTCATTAAGAGAAGAGGCATTAGATATCTTAGGAATAAGAGCCAGGATAGTGGCATTTACCTCTCCCAGAAGTTTGGCACTGGAAAAGCATCTTTTGACAGTTTTAATAAAATTAGTTCCAACTATCCTCCAGCATCATTTGAAGAAGTAGGAGGAGAAACCATCCGGCCCCGGAGCCTTGTACGAGTCTATAGTCGAAAGAGCATGGATAATCTCATCATTTGTAATTGGTTTCACCAAATCATAGGCATCTTCCTCAGAAGCAGTATGAAGAATATCTATTTGGTCCTAGACATTGAGATCAATGGGGGTAACTGAGTATTGGCCAAATAGCTCAGAGTAGTAAGCCACACATTCCCTTGCAATATCCCCATCAGCAGTGAATCTGTTACCATTCGAACCATAGAGAACCAAGATTCTGTTCCTAGCTCTTCTCTCCACGATGGATTTGTGGAAGTATGGAGTATTGTTGTCCCCTAGATTTAGCCACTGAATCCTAGATTGTTGCTTCTTCATAGATTCTTGTTGTCTTGCCTTCCTTGAGAACTCCTTTACTGCCTCTCTTTCAGTATTTATGGTGATGGGGCACAGGGGAGAGACTTGAAGAGCTTTCTGGATATTGACCATGTTAGTCTTAGCATCTGGCAATTGTAAGTCAAAATTTAAGAATCTTCTTTTCTTCCAAATGGACAGGTGGGTCTTCACATTCTTTAGCTTGGTGAAAAACCTGTACATAGGCGTGCCCTGAACAGGGGAGCTCCAAGCAGATTCAACAACATCGAGAAAATCAGTATCTTCTGCCCATGTGTTATAGAATCTAAAAGCTTTAAGGCCCATCCCTCTACCAGCAAAGACACTAATCATCATAGAGGAGTGGTCAGAAATACCATTGGTGAAGAATTCACACAAAGAATCATTAAAACAGTCAAGCCAAGTCATGTTAATAAGCACTCTGTCCAGTTTTCCTATAATTCTGGTGGGGGCTTCTTGCTTATTCGTCCAAGTGAGGATGCATCCTATTAAGGAGTAGTCGAACAGTTGTGAATCTTGAAGACAAGCTTGGAAGTTTGCCAGAGAATTTGGCGCCATCGGATCCCCTCCTTCCTTCTCATGAGAATAGAGCTAGGTGTTGAAGTCACCCAAAAGACACCAAGGCATGTTGTTAGCCTCATCAAACCTGATAATGTCAGCCCATAAAGAGACTCCTTGATCCTCATTGTTAAGACCATACACAATAGTAAGTAAAAACCACGGCCCATTCTGGTAAGAGGCCCTAGCAAAAATTGCTTGATCTGAGCAGGAGATTAGGCTGACCTTCACAAAGATGGGGTTCCACATTAACCAAATCCTACCCAGGTTGTGGTGATTATATTTATCCAAGCAGGACCAATTAGGGAGGATGTTATTCCTGATTCTATCTTTATTCAAAAACTGAACTCTAGTTTCTACTAATCCGTAAATCTTTAAGTTATTGTTATTAATGTAATTTCTAACCTCAATCTGTTTCAGAGGGTCATTGAGCCCTCTTGTCTTCCAACAACCTATGTTAGTCATTTGAGACAAGTATGTAGGGGGCTTGTCTAATCCGACCCACTTTCTTGAGGTCAGAGCTCTTTATTCCTAGATGAGAGTTGTTTAGCTTGGTAAGATTTGACTTTGGGTTCCCCTGAGAGCTCCCTAGAGACTTAGCACCATTCCCATTGTTGGATTCAGTGGATTTTAAGGAGGGGGGAAAGAGAAGTTACCATAGGGTGTTATATTGTCCGTAGTTTCCATATTTTCCTGTGCCTTAGAATCGCCTCCTTCTTCAAGAATGGAGAAGTAGTTGTTAACAGCAATCGTAGAGTCATTTTGCTTCTTGTTCACCTGTACATTATTTTTTTTCAAACCCTGGAGGGAACTCAGGGGAGGAATTAGGCTCCAACCTAGTACTTGCTTCCTTCTCTTCTTCACCAGACTTCATAATCTTCCTCTTGTTGATGACCGGATGCCACTCTCTTCCATATATCACCATCTCTTGCTCTTTATGAAGATTAGCAGTCATCTCATTAGAAGGGTTGGCAGTCATCTGTTTCTTAGGAAAATACAAGGTAGAAGGGGGAGTGACAACCTTTTCTCTAGCCTTCTTTGGGAATTTGGCTTCACTGTGGCAAAATGTCGAACATGTGCATCATTAAGCTGGCTTCCAGGCATATTCAACATCCACAGAGCATTTAGTACCATCATCAAAAACCACTATAATGGCTTTCTTCAGCTCTGTGCTAGGTCTTACCTCTACGCACACCCAAGCAAAGCACATCCTGGTTCTGGATGTCGTTGGACCATCTAGTAACAGTGGCTTGCCAACTACTTGAGCAATGAAGCTTAACCCAATCGGATTAAACATGTGAACTGGAACTTTTGTGATTGTCATCCACACAGGAACTGACTGGACATTCTCCAGTTCTCACTCGATGAAGGGGACCCAACCTCTGGCAAAAAAAGGGGTATGCGAGATGAATACAGGGCCATGTTCTAATGTTGTTACTCTGTCTTCTTCCAGCGAGAAAATGAGGATGAAGGCTTTTTCCCCATGTACAGTCATGGTCATATTTCCCTTGATACTCCAAGATTTCTCAATTGCACTTTTCACCACATGGTAAGGAAGCCTACGACCCACGAATCCCCCTACCACCAGCTGCTCACATTCTTTTTTGTGATCTGCTAAAGCAGGATCGCTTATCCTGGAAACTAATTCACCATCAACCATTACAGGTTGCCGGAAGCAGAGGTCATCCGAGGAGCTTTGTACAATGCTTTGTGGTCTGTTAGCTGCACCACTCCAGTTGAATCTGGTGGTGTTGGAGCTTTCAATCTTTTCAAGTTTTTTCTCAGAAGGTTCAGAAGATTCAGGAACAAGAGAGGGGGGAGAATAAGAAATAAGAGGGGGGAAAGAAGAGGGCTAATTAGAGAACCTGGATCTGGTGGAGAGACCTCCATGGAGTCAGAGAAAAAAAGGAAAAACCTAATCGCTTTGGATGGTCAAGAACAGACGGCCAAAGTCAAGCTAAAAAGAGAATTTGGTTTTAAGTGGTTTCTTCTATTCATAATGGTATGCCTTTGATCGTCTCTGTGTTAGCTTTTAGAAAGAAGAAGAAGAAGCGGGTAGACCAATGGAATACCTGGCGATGAAAACTGATCAAGTTCCACGTCCTTCTTCGGCAGAGGAATTGCTTAGTTCGGATTTGAAGGAGCTGCGTATTGCTGCCAAGAAACTTGCTAATGATGCTTGTTAGTAAATAAAAGAAGCATGACACGTGGAAGAAGATCGAGATA
>JAJJMC010023094.1:188523-263860 GCA_023531435.1 Papaver californicum
GATGATAGAAGATCTACAGGAGGATATGCTATCTTCCTCGGCTCAAATATCATTTCCTGGTCTTCTCGTAAGCAAACCACTGTCGCACGTTCAAGCACGGAGGCAGAATATCGAACGCTGGCTCACACGGCAGCAGAATTGGTATGGCTCTTTTCTCTTCTTCGCGAGTTACATTAGCTCCATAAGCTTAGCATCGAATCATGTTTCTCATTCTCGCATGAAACATGTTCACATTGATTATCATTTTGTCCGTGAATTAGTGCATGATCATGCTCTTGAGGTCTTTTACATTCATACTCTACTACAGCTGGCTGATATCTTCACCAAAGCTCTACCGGAACCAAGGTATACTGATCTCAGAAGCAAGCTCTGTGTTGTTTCTCAACCCATGAGCTTGAGGGGGGATAACAACTATACACGATCACCGGATTGATACGTGTCACATGTGTAATCCAGAATGTTAAATAGCTTGGAATACAAACTGTACTAGTAATCTGTCTGTTGTGTAAGCATGCCTGAGTAGTCGGTTAAGTGTCTGTATATAAAAGTCAGTAGAGAGTCATAATGAATAGAAGTGATTTTAAATTAAAGTTTTCCTATTCTGTTATAAATAACGTCTGCCACTCCCACAACTATAAACCACCGCTTGAACCAAAAAACAATAACGAAATCTTCACTACTGATTAATATAAATTTGATTTAATAGCGGGGTAAATCTTTGATTGTGATTGTAAGGTAAATGTATATATCTATAGGGTGTGTTCTCTTTCTGATGTATAAATGGATTTGAACCATGACATTGAAATATAGAGATGATTTATGATTGAAGACTTACTTGTGTCATACATATGATTTTAGGTTTTTTAGGGTATAGAAATTTAGCGAAAACTCAATTAATCGCCTTTGTTGGATGTGATGTTCCTTTTGAAGATCTAATTTTTAAAGTTGGGTTTCAATTTTCCAACATATAGTAGAGTTCGGCATGGTTTTAATGATGTTCAAAAGCTATTTTAATCTCGTTGAGATAAAAGTGACTGAGGAAAGGGCGGTGAGGCAATTTGTCAAAATCGATATTCTATACTATTCAGACAGCTATTTTTTGTCACGTGTTGTTACGTGCACTACTTAACACAAAAGATAACATCCCCGTCCAGAATGGGGAGTTATAATGAATTAATTTGTATATGGGGTGTTCTTTGTATTACCTACTTATATGTTTAAAGGATGTTGATTGAATCATTGAATTTTTCCTCTAAATAGGTATGTATTTATGATGTATCTTTTGTTTTGGTTCATTCTTTTTTTATTTCTTTTTCTAGTTATTTTTTTAAAGATCCCGTTTATCTTCTATTATAGGAAATCATATATTTGGATTTGTTATTATTTGAAGAGAGGAGATGGTAAGCATATGTTGATAGGAATAAAAAAAATAGTTTTCACAGTATGATACAGTAGATCTAGTATATTTTGAACAGAGGAATTGTTTCAATTAACTAGGTCTGATTTTGGAGATGGAAGTTTGAAGGTTGCAATGGAATTATAAGACTTAATCAGTGACTTATTTAGTGTTATTTTATTTGAACTTCGATTTGATAAACTTTGTTCTTTTAGAAACTTAAAAGTTAGAAATTAAACCTTAATTTTAATATTTAAAAGTTAAAACTTAAACCTTAATTTTAATGGTTGAATTGTTGAATGTGTATGAAAATTGTAGGTTGAACTTAAATGTATTGTTAGAAAATAAATGAATTGTTAATACTTTACTGTTTTTACCTCTTTCTTTATATATAATTTTTCCATCGGTAAAAATTGATGAACACCGAATGTAGACACCCCAATTTTACATATGATATATGGGTTGTAAAAATATTTTTTGCAAACTCGGGTCTAGCAACAAACCCACTGCAAGTCCCAATATGGACTAAATTGACGTCTACCGAATCCAAAAATGAGCTGCACTTGTGTGACCACTAAATTCTTATTACCCATAAGTTGGTCGTGAGTGGATTTAGCTTACATAGTTAAGTCCACCGAGTCAGGCACTTCCTAATACCCAAAGTCCCATATATTTAAGTTAGCCGCCCACCCAAGAGTATCAAGTGTCGACACCCTAGATCAACACCCTTGTGTCGACATTAGATGATCCAAAATGTAAACACCAAGTTAGCTTTGCAAGATTTTCCATAGTAACAAAAATCCTAGAATTAAATGAATATATTGAGTTTTTAGTTAGAAAACAAGATAATATTTAGAAAATGAAAATAATACTACCTCCGTTTTAGCAAAAATGTTACTGTCACTTTTTCATTTTAATCTATTTTTAGACTAAAATAAAAAAATAATAGTAACACTTTTGTTGAAACAGAGGGAGTATTAGATAATATGGTAATGATATCTAAGGTTTTAATATGTGTCGTTCGATCGAAATCCATTTAATCTAATGGTTGTTGTCTATAGGAAATGATTATAAATAATTTGCTAGTTGGTGTTCAGAGGAGAGGAAAAAATTATTGGAGTTGCATTCTAGCGAGACAATTCCTTTAGAGGCAATGAGAGAGATGGTGAGACCAAACAATCATTTAGCGTAGAACAAGTTCGAAATGGCGGTGTTGATAGATACGGTTCACGGAAGCGTCTTTGTTGGTTTTCATTAATCTAAGTAACATTGAAGCATTTCGACTGTGAAAACAGGTTTGCCTTAATATAATCTCTTGATTTTCTTGATATGATTCCATGAGAATTAACTGTATATGAGATTTTTGGATTTAAATAAAGTTGATCATTTGGTTTATTTGATACTGCTAGCTATTTGAGTTCTTTGTGTCTATCATCTCATAGTTATTTGAATCCATTCATAGTCCATTCATAGTACGTACCGTTATATGCATGATACAACAGTTTAATGTTAATGTCATATTAAAATATTCATTAGTCATATTAAGCTAATGGCGTCAGTTTAATTAATTTGTAGTAGAATTGCTTGTTTTGTCGTAGCTATTTATATTTAACGTGTTTAATGAATATTTGCACGATCAAGTAATGATAAATATATTTTTATGTCTGAATTGTTCGTAACTATTTATTTTGTTAGTGTTTAATTTGATACTTATTGTGTTATTTAGTGTGTTTGTAAGTATTTTTGGAAATTTGTGGAAAAGTTAACTAAAAATGTTGATAAAGACATCTCGGAAAAATTACTAAAGGCACCCACCGAATTACTAAAGGCATCCAACATTTAGATTAGGGGCACCCTCCTTTTTGGTTTAAAATTGAAATTGGCGGGAAACTAAGTCTTCATGCGTGAAAGTACCTAAGATAGTTGGAAAGTGAGATTTATGGGATTAAAAACATGTTTCGATATCTCTAAAGAAAAAAACGATAAAAACATGTCACAACAAGTCAATCTTGAGTATTTAACGCCGGAAAACAAGCTGGAAACTTTCTTGCTGACCATAAAACAGATTCGTAATCTGATTTGGATTTGCATGAGTTTGGTTTGATTTTTGGATCCTTATCGAATAAGGATTAGTTTTTTTAAGGCTTACTAGACCTCTAAATAGTGAAAAGAAGGAAGAAAAATCGAGTTGGGGGAGGTCGGGAAATATTCAGGGAGAAAACTCACATGCTTGGGAGGAAGAAGAAGAAACTAGAAAACACCACAAGAAAACAGTCGCAGTTTGCGTTACCTTTTTTTATTCTTTTATTGCGTCTAAGGACAGTTCTTTATAATTGTTTCTTTTCTTTTCTTTTAGCGACAGTGAAAACACTATCTGTAACGATTATAAACGTCTCAAATTCCATGTTTCAATTATTTTTGATTATTTTCTTCTTCTCAAGCACTTTTGAGCCATGTATCAATCTTTTGAGAGTGTTCTGAGCATGATGACCTATACCCCCACCATTGGGACAATGGAGGAAGCCATATTTCATGAATGAATGGTAACTATTTTTGATTTTTAATGACTTTTGCATTGGTATTTAATTGACTTATGATTTTTCCAAATTAGTTGTGATTTTGTTTGATGGTGTATGCTGGGGCTTAAGAGCTTTTGATGCGCCATGCTTGTGATTTACAGTTAATGTTTTAGAAATCTACTTTTGGCAAAGAAACAGAGTCAATAAAGGAGCTATAATTGTTAAAGAATCATTGTAGAAATCAATCAGAAGTGATTTTGGTAGAATCCTGAGTTCCAGTTCTTCCCAATATTATTAAAATCTTTTACTTGTTTTCTAGCTTAAATCAAAATTAAGTCTAAAACGAATCTTCACAAGTCTCAGCAAACGAACTATTTTTACCACTTTTCTGAAACGATCAAGTTTTTGGCGCCGCTGCCAGGGACTTGTTTTAAGATTTGTTTCTTATTTTTTTTAGGTTAGTTAGTTTAGTTAGATTTTCATTTTTATTTTTATTTGTTTTATTTTACGTTTCTGGATATTTTTCTTTGTATTACATGTTTTGAATCAAAAAGAAATTGGAGCCAAAGATTATATTGATTGATTAAAGACTTGGAGTCAAAGATAAATCTAAGAAAAAGAAGACAAGAATTTTTTTAGTTAATTTTTTTATTCTCTTTTAGGGTTTTATTTATTTTTCTTTTTAGAAAATTGTTTAGGAAATTCTTATTATTTTTGTAACTATTTTAGGTATTTTTCTGTTTTTTATTTATTTATTATTTTTGGACTTTGGACTTTTGGACTTTATTATTTTTTAAACCCTACAAAAGGCTAATTAAATATAAACTGCATAGGGAAAGACGACAATTATGATATTGTTTTTGCCCCTCGGGTTTGTACACTGACATAGGAGTCGGTGGCCTAAGTCGACTTCAACGGTTCATCGTCCGTCTGGAACAGGAGGTAAGACTCTAACCACTAATGAATCCCCTGTCAGTGGATTTTTTGGACGCCTTTGTAATGCATATATGCTGAGAACCTTAATACGGATTTACTTTTCTAGTAAAGGGCAAGGACTGGCCATATAAGATAAGGACTCGGATTTCATCACCGTCTCCTTCTTGCCCGCTTTAGTAACACGTTACCAAACGCGAACCTAAGCCTTAAAATTTAACTAGAAAGAGAACAATAGGGTAACGAGCTTATTGGAAAGTCATTCAAAAGGACTGTATTGGTTACTCTGTTAACCTAACTCAAAATTCAGGAAGATTATTTTAAGTAGATTCGAGTCGCCTTGTAACCCAAGGAAACGTTGCCAAAGAGGGTTATCAAAGCTCCTTAGATCTTATCCTGTTTCTATTCGAATTAATCTAATTCGGATCATTCTAAGAGATTTGCTAAAACTGTAACTAGTTGCCTTTTGGAAGAATAGAAGTTGGTCTAAAAACAATCTAAGTGGAGCCATCATGCTTTTTGTTTTCTAGATTCAGTAGGTTTGATTTGGTTGAGTCGGCCTTGTTTGTGTATGTTTAGAACCCCCTTCCTTTTAGAATTTATTTTTTAGATTTTTTTGTAAATATATTAGAAAGTTTTTGTCAGAAAATGTCGAACTGGTATTATGAGGACCAATACAATGAATATCCGTCTGAATTTCAAAACAGACATTATTTGTACTATCAACATGGTGTAGATAGTAGTCGGGACCACCACCAACCTTTTGGAGGTTATTGCTCATACCAGGATGATCCCAATTATTATTCATATACACACCCGTCATATGAACATGAAAATGAGCAAAATTCGAGTTCTTTGTCTTGGAGGGATGCCCTAAAGCATGTGCAATTTAGTACTCCTTATAATGAATCTATTATGCCTCTAGAAGAATCATTGAAGCAATTGCGATCTAGTACTCATCATGAACCTATTATGCCTCTAGAAGAATCACTCAAGAAATTATCTGAGATGACACATAGGTTTGAATTAAGTGTGAGAGGAACAAATAATAGTCCAACTATTTCTCTAGAAGAATCTCACGGGCAGTTGCGATCTAGTACTCCTTATGATCCATTTGTTTCTCTAGAGGATTCCCTCAAGAAATTGATTGAGAATACAAATAGGTTCGTATTAAGTGTGAATGAAAGTCTTGCAAAGAATAATATTGCTCAAAATGATCTTAATTTCCAATATAGTGCTACCCTTGATAATTATTCACCTAGTCAAGGAGACGGGGATAAAATTGGTAACATTACTTATTTAGACGAGGTTCAAACGTCTTCATATTATTATGATGATGAGAATAGTGAAGAACTTAAAATAAGGCAGAATGATCAGGAAATTGTCACTCCATTTGTGCTTCATGATGATAGTGTTATTTTTGGTTCAAATCTAAATAATTTTAATGATTATTCACCTATTCAAAAAGGAAAAGGATTTTACTAGAGATACCACTGTTTTGGACAATGTAATATTTTTTTATTTTGAAGCCGATAATGGTTCAGAGGATCGAGTTTTTCCTGGGACTAGTGATTTCGAGTCTTAACGATTCAAAGACAATAGTCTCTGACGAAGATGATAGACTCATATAGAATGTTAATGTGATAGAGGATGTTTTGATTCAAGTTGATAGAATAGTTTCCTTAATGGATTTTGTTGTCCTAGAAACCCAACCTTTTCAGGTCTCATAAGCTCAAATACCAGTGATCTTAGGTCGTCCCTTTTTAGCTACATATAATGTCGTCATCAATTATGGGAATGGAATAATAAATTTTTATTTTGGTAACATAACTATTGAACTTAATCTATTTAGTATGAGTAGACAACCTTCTTGTGAGATCTATGATTTAGAAGAAGTGAACATAACTAGTACTTCAGTTCAGAAATTTTTGCCAAATTCTTTGTTAGAAGATCCATTAGAGAAATGCCTAGCCCACTTTGGGTTTGATGTTGACGATGATAGTATTATTAATGAGGTGAATACTTTGTTAGATTCTGCACCTTTGATGGACATTTATAATGTATGGAAAGCAAAGTTTAAACTTCTACCAGTTTATAAGTCTATTTTATTTCCTTCTATAGAGGAAGCTGAGTGTAGTTCTGACCTTAAGGACCCTAGAAACCAACCAATAGTTTTTAGTCCATCTGAGAGTAATGTCCACCCTAAGTTTGGGGGTACCGATGATTCTTGTAATTTTCAAGTATCCCTACTTAAAGTCCTCACGTGGGGCTTGACATTTGCACCTCTACCATTTTTCAATGTCATCTTCAAACTAGATTCCTTGATCATGTTGATGTCCAGAAAGAAGTTCAGTTGTTAGAGACCCATCCTCTGGTTGATATGGTCTACCCAGGCGATAATACCAATATTGACTTTTTTTTTCCACCAAAAAAATTCTTCCAATTTTGGGAACTTTTGAATTTCAAATGTGTCAGTTATTAAGTTTTAAGACTAAGCCTAATTACTTTAGGGAATTATAATTGACACATTTTATTAAGAATGACCACCATTTTCATAGTAGTCAAATATATGAGTCAAATCTGATTGACTTGGAGGATCCATAATTATTCAGGTTATTATTCTGTGCTTCCAAGTTCTTGGTTGAGTTTTTCCAGACTCTACAACATGATTCTTTTGATCCTGCCATTGAGGAAATCCAGCCCATGAAAATATTTTATCTAGACCCTTTTATAGAGCCTGAACCTGAAACACGGCTAAATGTAGTTGTCTTAAACAGAAAACTAGATAAGGTGTGCTCGTTTTTTTTATTTTCTTAGCATGTTGCAGTTTCCTTTTATTTTTGATAGCACTATTTGATTCAGATGACCCACAGTTGTTCCGGCTATTGCTATATGATTTTATGAGGTGACTAGTCATTTGTTAATCTGGATGAAGACTTTAAACTTAGCACTTACTGGGAGGTAACTCATGCTCATGCGACACGGTAATATCCTTTCTTAACTCCTTTTCTTCAAGTGGTAACAGTTTCTCCTTGTTCATGTTTTTAATCATTTATTTTTAGAACATTGAAGACAATGTTTGATTTAAGTTTTGGGGTTTTAAGTTGAAATATGAAACTCCAAAGTCTAGAAACTTGTGAACAATTCAGGACGACACTAACCATTCTAGGTAGATGGAAACTTAGCTCTTTTTCTATAGGAATTGGTGTGCCCAGTTAAATGGTCTATTCATAAAAGGACAGAGTTCAGGTGTTAGAAATAACATGATAGTCGTCACCATATCTCGGAGTCTATCTCGACCATATCACCTTATGTTTTTATTTTTGCAAATTTTTTTGTTTCTCTAAGTGATTTGGTGGGGTACCAATATCGAATTGTTATCGCCGTCAGGATGGAGTATAGTGTTTGAGATCAAGCCCCATTATTGTATTTTATTTAGACAAAAAGAAATCAAGTATTGACACTTTGATAGCAATATGTGTGTGTTATCCCTGTCCCCGTCACCTAAGCAATCATGGAACGCAGAATCAATGAGAACTATCATGTAAGATGCTGATAAGGAGCATGCGCTTGGATTCATTTGATCCAATCATGTTGTCAGTATATTTAAGAAAATAATAGATAAATGTTTTATTTTCAATAAATCGATCGTTGTCACCCTTGTATATACTAGCTGAGTCGATATTAATATAAGGATTAAGACCAGTGGGAGCGTATTTCAGTCCACTAGGATTCATCAAGGAACTGACCTTCAGAAAAATATGGGAAACACCGTTCACCTTAGTCAACATTCACAAAATTCATTTTGTCAACGTCTATCTTCTAAATCTTTTCATGTGATTGTACTTTGATAGACTCTGAGTAACGTGGTTGACCGACTATCTAAGTAGAGCTTTGTTTTCTTATATATGAATTTTAGTATGCTGAAAATCGTGTACAGCAATTGGACTCATATAGGGTAATGATTCCCATAGACGAAGAATTTAGTATGCCAACTAAATAGCTTGTTTAGTGTCTACCCTCAATCGTTCACAGGTAGCTAGGGTTTGGAGTAAAGGTTTTGTGGGTATACCTCTTGTAAACCCTCAGGAGACTAAAACTCGTCCGATAGGGACACCTATGGGTTTAAAGGCTTGTTGCACACGCTAAGTCCAATCGCGATGGCGACGAAAGTGAGTTAGGATTGTTATTTTATTTTTAGATTAGATTTGCTCGAGGACTAGCAAATAATAAGTTTGGGGGTATTTGATAGACACATTTTTGTGTCTGAAATGTCCACAATTATCTATTTTGTTAGTGCTTAATTTGATATGTATTGTGTTATTTTATGTGTTTGTAGGTATTTTTGGGAAATAAACATTTGTGGAAAAATTGGCTTACAAATTACTAAATGCACCAACCAAATTACTAAAGGCACCAAACATTTGGATTAGGGGCACCCTCCTTTTTGGTTCAAAATCGAAATTGGCGGGAAACAAATTCTTCACGCGTGAAAGTACCTGAGGTAGTTGGAAAGTGAGATTTATGGGATTAAAAACCTGTTTCGATATCTCTAAAGAAATAAACAATAAAAACATGTCACAACACGTCAATCTTGAGTATTTAACTTAACACCGGAAAACAAGCTGGAAACTTTCTTGTTGACCGTAAAACAGATTCGTAATCTGATTTAGATTTGGAGTTGGTTTTGATTTGATTTTTGGATCCTTATCGAATAAGGATTAGTTTTTAAGGCTTACTAGACCTCTAAATAGTGAAAAAAAGGAAGAAAAGTCGAGTTGGGGGAGGTCGGGAAAAATTCAGGGAGAAAACTCACATGCTTGGGAGGAAGAAGAAGAAACCAGAAAACACCACAAGAAAACAGTCGCAGTTTGTGTTACCTTTTTTTATTCTTTTGTTGCGTCTAAGGACAGTTCTTTATAACGGTTTCTTTTCTTTTCTTTTAGAGACAGTGAAAACACTATCTGTAACGATTATAAACGTCTCAAATTCCATGTTTCAATTATTTTTGATTATTTTCTTCTTCTCAAGCAATTTTGAGCCATGTATCAATCTTTTGAGAGTGTTCTGAGCATGATGACCTATACCCCCACCACTGGGACAATGGAGGAAGCCATATTTCATGAATGAATGGTAACTATTTTTGATTTTTAATGACTTTTGCATTGGTATTTAATTGACTTATGATTTTTCCAAATTAGTTGTGATTTTGTTTGATGGTGCATGCTGGGACTTAAGAGCTTTTGATGCGCCATGCTTGTGATTTACAGTTAATGTTTTAGAAATCTACTTTTGGCAAAGAAACAAAGTCAATAAAAGAGCTATAATTGTTAAAGAATCATTGTAGAAATCAATCAGAAGTTATTTTTGTGGAATCCTGAGTTCCAGTTCTTCCCAATATTGTTAAAATATTTTATTTATTTTCTAGTTTAAATCAAAATTAGTTCTAAAACGAATATTCACAAGTCTCAGCGAACGAACTATTTTTACCACTTTTCTGAAACGATTAAGTAATCAGTGTATCTCACTGGTGGTAGTGGCGGTAGTAAAAAGTGGGATTTGCTTTCATATTGATATCTTGGTTCATGGTACATGAGATTTGAGTTTGATATTAATAATAATTGGTAATTTTCATAATAACAATAATATTTGTTTGTCTTTTTTGAATTTCTTTGATCCTTTTTACGATAATAATAATAATAATAATAATAATAATAATAATAATAATAATAATAATAATTCTTGGTCATTCCGCAATAACTATAATAACTGAATTTTCTTTTGAGAGCAGGTTGTTGCTTGGTTAAACAAAGCGTGAATGTGCACGTTTCATACCTTTATATTATTTTGTTATGAATTTTTCGTTATATATTTTATCGAACGATCAAAACTCCTAAAATCCTAATTATAAAGTAAAGGTCAATCGTCAGATTGAACGGGCTAGGTGCCTCATACCTTCCTAGCCCGTATTTGATTCCCGGACTATTTCTCTGAACTTTGGACTAGTGTTTCTTTTGAGTCTCAACTCCGTAAGTTGGGTGGAGGCTTCGTAAAATAATCATTCCAGGGTTTAACATATGTGGGACATGGTTGGCAATGATACCGTGTACATGGTTCAGTCCTTTTTTTATGGAAAATTTATGCTTGGAGAGAATAACCATAATATTCTTTCATTTATTCCTAAGATAAATTTCCCTGAGAAAGTTGTTGACTGTAGGCCAATAAGTTTATGTAACACTTGATATAAGATTAAATCTAAATTAATAGATAATAAACTCAAACAACTGTTAAACAATACTATTTTTCCATATCAAGCATCTTTTGTGCAATCTAGGTTCATGACGTATAACATATCAATGTATATAAGCTTGTTGACACTATGGAGAAACATAAGTCGAAAAAGGTCCAATAGTTACTAAACAAAATACGCCTAAGGCTTTTGATGGGATAAAATTAAAAAAAAAAATTAGATTGTTCGTCTAAGTTAGGCTTTCATCCTGATTGGTGTCACCTTATTAGACAATGTGTTACAACAATTTCAATATATGTGCTTTTGAATGGTGCTCCTGATAAGCTTTTTAGACCTACTATAGGTATGAGACTGGTAGATCCATTATCTCCTTATATGTTTATTCTTTCTAGTACGTGTTTTTTACAAATCGTATGTCTGCCGGGAGTCTAACGCGGATACATGGTATTAGAGTTTCCAAGAATAGTCATGTTGTTTCTCAGTTTGTTTTTTGCAGATGATTTCCTAATTTTTGCCAAGGCTAATGTTACTTAAGTAAGGCACTTAAACTCCATTGTTGATGTTTTTAGTAAAGTTAGTGATCAAGCTATTTATTTAGATAAATCAAGTGTTGCCTTTAGTCCTAATACTGAGAACTATGTTAAGATGACTATTACTAGCATTCTAAACATCAAGAATGGGATTGCAGGACAAATACTTAGGTGTCCCTTTATTGTAGCAAAAAAATAATAATTCCAATCCTAGAAAATTTTGATGGAAGGTTATTCTCTTAGAAATCCAAATACTTGAACCAACCAGCTAGGAATGTGTTAATCCAAACAGTATTAAGGTCCTTAGCTACTCATCAGATGTTAGTATTTCCTACGCCCTAGTAACTGACTGACATGATAGATTCCATCCAAATAAGGTTTTTGGTGGAATAAAATCAAATAAACCAAAGGTCTATATTTGAATTCATGGGACTTAGTTATTGAACCTAAATCAAAGGAGGTTTTAATATTAGACAGTCTATCATTTTTAATAAGGCTCTTATAGCCAAACTTGCATGGAGAATTTAAAAGACCTGGATACTCTATGGGTAAAGATTTTATAACATAAATATTTCTCTAATTGTGATCCTTTATCTGGTTATTTCAATCCTAGTGGGTCTTGGAATATGAGTGGGATATATCAAGGCACTGGCATTATAAAAAAGAATTACTGTTGGGAAGTAACTATCTATTTGTGATACTTTGCTTAACCAATTTTCTTCTTATAATATGAAATCTATTAATTAACTGATTGATAAGGACAATAGAATTTGGAATGTCAACAATATAAATGCCCTTTTTCTTAGAGACATTGTTAACAAAATATGTATAATCAGAATTCGTATGATAGGGAAAACCAAATTAGAGGGAAGGGAACAAAAAATTGAGTCTTTTATGTTAAATTTGACTATAATATCTTTCTAATTGAGTCTGGGCAGGTTATTGTTTCTTTTAGGATTTTATTTCCTTGGAAAATATTTTTGAATCTGCAACTACCCCCTAAAATTTTGCATTTTCTCTAGAAATGTTGTAGTCACTGTCTACCAACTATGGATGAATTGGCTAGGTTTGTGCAAAATATATTGGCACTGTCTGTCCATTATGTGGTAACAATGGTGAAGTTGTTCAACATCTTTTTCTGCAGTGTGATGTGACTAATAGGATTTGGTTTGATAAGGATAATTTTATTGTTATGTCTCTTACTAATATTGATGTTATTGATTGGTTAATTGGTATGTTTGTATCCAATCAATTTATTGAATCTGGTATGCATGACAAGATAGGATTTTCCAGTTGTGTCTTATGGTATGTCTGGAAACTGAGACATAGTATTATCTTTGATAATGCACAGTTTACACCAGCTAAATTCCTACATTCATTAAAACAATTCATTTCTTATAGTGATCATACTCTGATTTCTAGACATATTACTTAGGCTAATGTAATAGGATCTCAGATACATGAGTATTCTTGGTTGCCTCATGTGGACCAAGCTTTGAAGATCAGTTTTGATTTCTCGTTTATAAATGAGAACATACCTATTGGAATTGATCTAGTTATTCGTAATACTGCATGAAACTATGAAGGGTCAGAGGGAACAGTTGTAAAGTTGTAGATGGGGAGCAAGGAAAAGCTCTAACTATCTTAGAAACCATCAAGTGGGTAGGGCTGGGGAGAAAAACATTTATATCCTGCATTTAAAAGGAGATAATAAAAATATCGTTAATGCCGTTAATGGTTGTTTTAATTATATTAGCTGGATAACAAATAATGTTGTTCAATAGCGTTTATTTTTGTTAAATAAATTTATTGATTAGTCTCATCCTTTCATTAAATGGCATCAGATGCCTTTAATATCTTGTACTTTCAAATAGTGTTTTTATATCTGATTTGGATTTCAAATATATGTCTCCTTCAGTTGCTAACTCGCTTGAAAGGCCTATTTTAGAAGATGAAGTTTTGAAAGTCTAGAAGTTGCTGGGTCAAAATAGAGCTTCCGGGCCTGATACGTTTCAAATGAATATTATTATTAAATGTTGGGGCTTCTTGAGGGAAGATATTATGAGAGTGTTGAAAGATTTTGAAGCTACAAGTAAAATTGATTTGCGTTTGAAATCTACTTTTCTTGCCTTGATTCCTAAGAAGCCTGTAGTGGAAGAGGTAAAAGACTTGCTCCCAATCAGTTTAACTAATAGTATTCTTAAAACTATATCCAAAGTTCTGGTGGAACGGCTCAAGGTGTTTCTCCATAACCTTATTTCCAGTCAGCAGTCTGCTTTTGTTAAATGAAGGAAAATTTTTAGATAGTATTTTAGTGGGGAATGAATGTTTGGATTCTATACTAAAACTAGGAACTTCAGGGGTTATTTGTAAAATAGACTCTTAAAAACCTTTCGACAATGTCAAATGGTCTTTTTATTAGATGTTCTTCAACACAAGGGTTTTGGTAGAGTCTAGCAGAAATGGATTTTGGGTTGTGTTTCTAAAGTTCCTTATTCGGTTTTAATCAATGGTTCTGCCTTTAGGAAATTTACTTCTGAAAAAGGGTTACGCCAAGGAGATCCTTTATCTCCATTTCTTTTTCTTCTTATGTCTGAAGCGCTTACTACGATGTTCTCTAAAGATGAAAATTTAGGTTTGTCGTGTGGATTTCTTTCTTTCTTCTTCTTCTTCTTCTTCTTCTTCTTCTTAAAGTTAGTTATTTACAGTTTGCTGATGATACTTTAGTTTTCATGGATGCTAATGCTAACCAATTGCTAAACTTAAAGTATATTCTTATTTGGTTCCATTGTGCTTTTGGCCTTAAAACCAACTTCACCAAGAGTAACTTATTTGATGTTGGTAATGTTCAGGACTTGGAAGGGTTGGATGATATTTTGAATTATTTTTGTAATAGCTTCCCAACTGATTATCTTGGGATTCCTTTGGGAGCTACTACTAATTTTACTTCTAAATGGGATAAAATTTTGGAGATATGCAATACAAGACTAGCAAATTGGAAAAGGAGAACTCTCTCTAAGGTTGGTAAGTTATTCCTTATTAAAAGTGTTCTTCAAAGCATCCATATTACTTCTTTTCCTTACTCATGGCTCCTTCTAAAGTGATTAAATCTCTAGAAAAGGTTATAAGGGATTTCCTTTGGGATGAGTCTCCAGATTCTAAGAAACATCATTGGGTTGGTTGGAGTAATGTTTGTAAACCTTTAAAGATAGGTGGGCTGGGTATTCATAATCTCAAACAGATGAATCTCTCTCTTCTCCAAAAATTATGGTGGGGATTAAGAAAAGAATCTAAAGTTTTATGGGCTAAAGTGATCAAAGATAAATATGGTTTAGCTGATTTAGGTTGGAAGACTAATCAACCAAAGAAAAAACATGGAGTCAGTTTATAGAGAAACATTTACTCCAGCTCTGAAGATTTCTTTAAGCTCTGTCAGTTCAAAATTGGTAAGGAAGATAAAATCAGATTTTGGGAGGACGAGTGGCATGTTCAAGGTCCTTTATCTGTGTTATGCCCAAGTTTGTATACATTAGCCACTTCCAAAAATACTTATATTCTAGATGCTTTCTAGGAAGGGGTGGATGGGGTGAATTGGAACTTGGGGTTAGCCCACAGAAGAAGACTTTACGATCCGGAGATTGCTGACTTCTCCCATTAATAGAGGCGATTGTTTTAGACCCATTACAAGAAGATGATTTGATTTGGCTGGGAGATAAAAAAAGGAATTTTCTAGGTTAAGGCGCCTTATGAAAGTTACTCTCAAAGTAATCTGACTTCCCCTCCATTTCCTAAATCCAAGATTTGGTCTAGAGCATAGCCACAAAGAGTTGGTTTTTTCTTATGGCAGACTTACTTAGGTAGATTACCAACTATGAAAAACTTGCATGCTAGACACTCAAACTTGGATAACTTTATTTTATGTAAACTGTGCAACAATTGTGAAGAATCTATTGATCCTCTTCTAATCAACTTCTTTTACTCTTTGAGAATTTGGAATTATTTCCTTGACTGTGCTTAAAATTATAATACAATTTATATGTCTGTTAAAGCAGTTGTGGTTAGTTAGAAAAGTCAGCAATTTTCAGAAACGGGTTAACATCTTTGGAAGAGACTCCCAGCTGCAATTATGTGGGGTTTATGGAAATCACGCAGTGCGCTTGTTTTCAATGGTAAGAGTTTCAGATCACTGGATGTAATTAGAGACATAAAGGTTGAAACGTTCAATTGGGTTAAAAGCTTAGAGTGCTTCAAAGGGATTAATACTTCTAATATCATTATAGGATATGAAAATTTCTTTCTCAATTCTCACTAGAGCATTGTCTGTTGTAATTTAGGTTGTTTTTTTATTTTGGTTGGATGGTATTCCTTGTAGCATTCTGACTATTATTTTATTCTTGAATTTGTAATCTTTTTAGCTATTACGCTCTTATATTCTTTCTTTTTTTTAATATATTTTCTTTCTTTGTTGAGCAACAAAATAATAATTAAAAAACAGGGAAATGTGGCCAGTGTAATTGCTACGATGTAAGGGCACTAGATAGTGATGAATAGTGTGGAGAATGAACATTTTTATAACTAATTTTTTTTATCAATAAAGTTTCTCTTATCCAGAAACATAAAAAGGTATCGCGGGTTTGTTCGAGCTGTGCCATCTCAAGTCTAGTACCCAGATAGGCCTAACTTTAGGGAACTAACCAATAGTCAAGGGTAGACCAAAGACATGCAGACGTGGATACCAACCACTTCGGTCTCTACGATGATGGAAGTCTACACAACAAGATTTTCTTTACACGGGACACAGAAACCAAAAACGGTTGTCATTATAAAAAAAATTCAATGGTAGTTTCGGTAACCTTTGCTAAAATGTAAACATGTTGTGAACCCTAACCGTGTCTCTGCCTACTCGTCTCCCTCTCTCTATGGCGGTCTAACACTGTAATCATCATTTACACTTTTATTTGTCATCATTCCGTTATTTACTTGATACAGTAGTCTTAAGAATGGACCGATCAGTAGATATAATTTGTTGATTTTCATTTTGTTTGTGATATTTCTTTGTGATGATCAAAACTTAAGATGACGAGAACGATATTTATATTGTGACGACTAATCGAGGCATTTGTCTGATGAGGAATTTTTATCTTGCTTTTCTTTTAATATTGATTTTGTTTTCGTTTCAAACTTCTCTCTTTTAGTTTCCACGGTATTTTGTGTTTGTATTGTCTGTCTGGATATGGAATTGTAGCGATGATGATAACCAATAAACTCTTTAAAAGAATGAGGTGGTAAGTAACCTACCGTTGATTGCATCTCAAGCACTTTTGAGCTACATTTCTCTTCTTCCATCTCTCTATCGAATTTCTGTTTTTGTTATTGTTTTTCAATTTTGTTGGTTCTTTTGTTTTTTATCATCTCATTACCAATTATTATCATCATAATATCATATTGATTATGAATTATTATCTCATTCGAGTTTTGAGTATGGTTTCGGTATGTGGTTCCAGTGGTCCAATGCCCGGGGAAGTCAGGATTCGAGCAAAGGAAAGTGGCAATATTTCTTGATTAAGAAAGAAAAAGCAACAAATTGACAATTATTTAGAAAAGTCAGATGTTTTTTTGGATGGTTAATATTTGTAGGAGCATAAATAAACACGTGTTTGTGGGGGAGAAAATCAAATCAGTCATGAAATCTGGACAAAAATAAGTCTCTAATTTGGAATTGGTTAACAATTAATTCCACGTTAATGATTTTTTATGCATCGCATAGATAACGAAAATGATTATTAAGTCTCTTAAGAGCATCCACAGTCATGCGATGATATCCATCGATCAAAGATCAAAAAATTTGATCTTTGATCCGGCTCAAAAACAGCAGGGATGATCAAGCGAGGGGCTAAAGTACCGCTTACGTTCAAGCGAAGTATCAAGATGTCGCTTAAAAAGACGGACGAGAGACTAACAATTCGCCTGGTACAAGCGAGATACTAGTCTACCGCCTACAAAAAAAATATACAGGCGAAATCCCAACATTTCGTCCGTGTTCTTAGCGAAATCTCAGTATCTCGCTTGTATAAACGAAGTACCAAAATCTCTTCTAGGATTTGTGCGAAAAATCGTGTGAAAATAGGGCCGGACGGGATGCTGGAGTGCCGCTTGCACATAAGCGAGATAGTAGGGTATCGCTTGCACATAAGCGAGTTTTTCATTTTTCGCTTGTCTGTCTCGCCCAACTCCTAGTTCTCGCTTGTCTGTCTCGCCCAACTCTAAACTTGATTTTCAGATACGTGATTATGATGAGAACTTAGTCGAATAATGTGCTTAATATATAATTTGATTCGAGTACACTATTTGTTTAATTCTTTTTATAATTAGTAGACAAGAACTTTATTTTGGAATGAAGACAAATGTGGTGTTTGGTGGAGGTTGCAAGACCAAATTACATGTCTATTTTGAGTATGTCTTTTAAGTAAAAAATGTGAACAAAGTCAGCTGACAATTCCAAGCGAAGCCTTGGAGCCTCGCCCAGGTCCAAGCGATTCCTTGGAGTGCCGCCCAACTTCAAGCGACACCGTACCATCTCGCCCTTGTTCAGAAATTTTTGGCGAAATCTCTGCTATTCGCTTATGTGTAGGCGAGCTTCTGGTGACTCGTCTGGTGGAGCGAAAGTTTAGCATAGCGCTTGAGCTGGCAAAATGTCAACTCTTCGCCCGTGTTTTTAAGCGAGATGTTTGGCCTTCGTCTGTTCACAAGCGAGAGGTTAAAATTTCGCTCGACTATAATTTTAGTCGACGATCAGCGACTTTTTTTAATCCTGAACAGTGATTTTGAACGATTATAACCCAAATATAATCGCACGACTGTGGGTGTTTTTCACTTAAGCATTTGGGTCTTTTGTTTGTTACATTTTGGTTTATTTCAGGAAATTAAAAGATAGAAACTTTAGGATAACTATTCTTAATCAGAAAGCTGGTATTGAGGCTGGTAAAGTGATTTATGTGATGGATGTGGTTACAAATGAAATTAGCTATGACAAGTTTATTGACATTATAAGGGCTAGGTTGAATTTGTCTGTTGATTTCAAGATTGAATTGGTCTCTAACTGTGATTTAATATATAATGGATGTGATTTTTTTGACTTATGGAAATGTGCTAAGGAAGATGCGGATGGTTTTACAATATTAGATGTATGTATAAATGGTGGTCAAGAGGCAGATTTGGAGTGTGAGGAAGGGTTTGGTGCTGGTAGTTGTGTACTAGATTCCTCATATAGAAAGAAGATAACACCAAAGAAGAAACTTGTGTCTAAGCCAAAGATGTCACATAAGAAGAGTCCTAGACTAAAAGAACAGTTAGAAAGAAAGAACAGAGTGGGGATAAGTAAAGATAGAAAATTGGATTTTGAAGATGAAGTTGGGAATGAAAGTGAAGTTATACCTACACAATGCAGTGTTGCTGACAATTGTACACAAGCTTAGACAATTGAAAATGCAACCATAGTAGATGAGGAGGAAGAACCACTACACCTATTTAATGAAGCCGAAGATGAATGTCATCCTGATGATAACATCGAAGATAGGTCTGTTGCTGCTGATAGGCTTGGTGAAGCTTTTGGGTATAACACTGCTGATGGGTCTGCTGCTGCTGCTGGGCCTGGTGAAGCTGTTGGGTCTGCTACTGCTGATGGGTCTGCTGCTGCTGCTGGGCCTGGTGAAGCTGTTGGGTCTGCTACTGCTGATGGGTCTGCTGCTGCTGCTGGGCCTGGTGAAGCTGTTGGGTCTGCTGCTGCTGGGCTTGGTGAAGGTGTTGGGTCTGCTACTGCTGCTGGGCTTGGTGAAGGTGTTGGGCCTGGTGAAGGTAATATGACTAAGTGGGATGATGATACGGAAGCTGAGTGGCAACACTGTTTTGGTGGTCAAGAAGCTGAGGACCCAGTGGATTTGTGTTTGCCAGAACAGAAAGCTCATGAAGAGGAACCTGGAGTATTGTGTGTGGGAATGATTTTTGAAGACAAGAAAGCTTTTACTGACCACCTTAGGTACTATGCAGTGAAGAACAAACATAATTTTAGGTTTAACAAGTATGATAATGAAAGAGTGTATGATGTATGTAAGAATAAGGTGAGTCAAGGTTGTAACTGGTTTGTGAATGCAAGAAAGGTACCACATGAGGCCACCTTCACCATAAGAAAAGTTGGGTCGGATCACACTTGTGTTAATCCTGGAGGACAAAAAATCCTGCTTGCAATGCTAAATTTGTTTGTGACCACATGCTGAAGACTTTAGGTGAAAATCCTAGTTTGAAGATTCCAGTGGCAGATGACATAATTAATTATATCATATGGCCAACTTTTGATACTTGGATCCCATACTGGGTAGCAAATGATGCAAGGGTAAGTAATCAACTAGTAAAACTATTAATTTATTCAGTTTTATCCTAGAATTTTATTTTAACTTAATTTTTGTTTTCTTGCAGAATATGGTCTTACAAAAATTATATGGAAGTTATGAGGAATCTTATTCAAAGGTGCCCAGCTTGTGTTCAGTTGTTGCAAGTCTTAACCCAGACAGCATTGCTACGTTTACATGGGAGGAGGAGGATAAGACTTTTGAGAGTGTCACTTTGTCCTTCAATGCACAAATCCAAGGGTTTAACAATGGTTGTAGATCAGCAATAGGATTAGATGCTGCCCACTTAAAGGGAAAATATGGTGGTGTGATGATGTGTGCAACTGCCTTAGACGCTCAGAATAGTTTATTCCCTTTAGCCATAATGATTTGTAGAAATGAAGATTATTCAAATTGGTACAAGTTTCTCAAAGATTTGAAGCCAAGAATTGCGCACAAGAGGGGTTTGACCTTTATGTCAGATAGACAAAGGGGTCTTGTAGAATCTATTGAGGAGTTGTTCCCTGAGTCCAATCACAGATTTTGTTTTAGGTAACTTTTCTCTTTTTACAGTATCGAAGAACTATTAATAATTTCCTTATTTGGATTAATAATTTCCATGTTTGTTTTCAGGCATCTTTACAAGAACTTTAAACTCAAATTTAAAGGTCCTAAGTTGATGAATCTAGCATGGAATGCGGCTAAAGCCTATAAAAAGAATCTAGCATGGAATGCGGCTAAAGGCTATAAAAAATCTCATTGGAAGGTTAGTACCACCATTGAATTATCACTATATAGTATAACTGTTAGCAACAATTGTGCATATATTATAACTATTACTGTCCATTATAACTGCTGACTGTGCAACTACAATGCTGAAAATGCACTGAAATGATGACTGTGTATTATCTCTGCTGATTGTGTATTATAACTGCTGACTGTGCAACTGAAATGCTGATTGTGCAACTGAAATGATGACTGTGTACTAAACGGCTGACTGTGTATTAAAATGCTGACTGTGTATTAAAATGCTGATTGTGCATCTGAATGCTGACTGTGCAACTGAAATGCTGACTGTGCAACTAAACTGCTGACTGTGTATTAAACTGCTGACTGTGTATTAAAATGCTGACTGTGCATCTAAAATGCTGACTGTGTAACTGAAATGGTGACTGTGTATTATCTCTGCTGACTGTGTATACAACTTTTGACTGTGCATTTTAACTGCTGACTGTGTACTATAACTGCTCACTGTGCATACAACTATGTAAATCTATGTGAATTGCTAAATGGATGAATCTATGTGAATTGATAAATGACATCAACGTATGGATGCATTAAAGGAGGTTGATGAAGCTGCATGGAAGTATCTAATGGATGAAGAACCATCATGTTGGGCAAGATCTCACTTCCCACATGTTTGTGCTTTTGAGCACATCAACAATAACTTTTCTGAGTCTTTTAATGCTATGTGTAGCAAGTTGCGAGATAAGCCAGTCTGTAAGTTGCTTTCCATGTACACCCAGATGGTTATGGTATTAATTGCCAAAAGAAGTGCAACAGCTGCCAATTGGAATAGTGGTGAACTAGTACCTGCTGCAGTTAAACTAATTCAGAAAATGATTGAAAATATAGGTCAATTTAGAACTGGTCCATCAAGAGTATTAAAACTGTATGAGGTTACTAACATGGCTACTATGAAAGTATTTACAGTTGACATAGTTGAAAAGACTTGCAGTTGTATTCAATGGCAGCTGAGGGACTTCCCCTTTCAACATGCCGTGTGTGTGTTGGTCACCATTAGACCAGATTGGACTAAGTAAGCAATCTTATAAGCTAATTTTTTTTTTGTCTTAAATGTTTGTCTTAAATATTTGTCTTAAATGTTTGTTGGTGGGTTGTTGCAGGTACTGTAGCAAGTATTATATGGTGGATTTTTACAAGACCACATATTCTTGGGCAATTACATCACTAGGGAACATGGATGAGTGGCCTGAGGTTTCTTTTCATTGCTTTTGGAATCTTTTCATTTAATATTGTTATCTTTTTTTGTCGTTTTCAGCTTTTCTTTTTTCTGTTTTTGGAATCTTTTCATTTAACATCTATAGATATTTGGAAACCAACCATGTCTTCTACATTTTAAATTTTTTTCTGTTTTCTCTTCTACAGGTTGAAGGAATAAATATTACTCAACCACCATTGCTTAGACAACCTGGTAGGCCTTGTGTCAATAGGAAGAGGTCTTGGTTAGAGATGGCGTCTGAGAAGAAATAAAATGGTAGAAAGTGCGGCACATGTGGTGGATCTAATCACAACAGCAGAACATGTAAGGGTGGAAGAAGAAAGTCAGAGTCGAGTGTGAGGTGAATGGAAGTTCTTTTGCTACCACAACTTCAACTCCAAAGAAGAAGAACAAAAGCTCCAGGATCCGAAGGAGTAGGGGAAGTTCTTCTGCAACTGCATCATCTAAAGCTCCTAAGATATCCACTGCAGCTACTTTTTCATCCACTACTAAGTCAAGCAAAGGAGCTGGTTTGACTATGTCCATTAGTAATATCAACAAGGGAACAGGCCCTGTCAAGCAGATTATTAACACTTTCAACTATGATGCAGGCTCAAAAAGACAAAGGAAACCTAAAGTTCATTTTGATTTGTGAGTTTAATGTTTTATGAATGCTAAGAAACACATGGATGGTTGGTCTGTGGGAATTTTTTGGTTTAACTTTCATTTTAAGACAATACTATTAATTAGTTTAACTTTCAATTTGCTTTGTTTAGCTTTCAATTTGCTTTGTTTAACTTTCAACTTCAAACAAACACAAATTTTTTTGTGTCAAAACAGGTATAAAACAGGCCCGAAACAGACAAAAAAAATCAGTCAATTTTTTTTTTGTCATTTTTTTAAAACTAAGGGGTAATAAGGTAAATTCGAGAATATTAGGTTTTTTTTATATTTTCAAAGTTTCAAAATTTTTTAACCGTTGGATCGTAGATGACACGTGTCGACAATCTACAAATTTAGGACTTGTGGAAATCAAAATTATAAGACAGGGGTAAAATTGTCCGAATTTGGCATGTGTGGTCTCACACATGTGCATTTTTCATCACTTAACGGCCAAAATGGATGTCTGGGACATATTCCTTAATTTTTTCCGTTACAGGACATAACCCCAGATGAGGGGTATAATTTGGGACATATTTCCAATTTTCCCTTATAAATAGAACACATGACCGCATAATATCACAAATAACAAGTTGATAACAATAAAACGACTGCTAGGTAGCAGCAACACCCGTTCAGAAGACTAATCAAACCTCAATACTCGACAACATCAACGACATAACAATCAAATTAACATTGCCAGTACTAACAATGGCAATCACAGGCAGATTGCTACGTGTATCAAGACCACCGAGATTCACTGCACCTTCTAATTCTCTCAATTCTAATTCTTCTTCAACGGTTAGGAGCTTACGCAATGGGAGTGGGGCGACAAAAGAGAAGGGAATTACATTAAACGAAGATATGAAGTCTAGATCAACAGTGGTGAAAGCAGTAGTGGCATCAGAAAACACTCTTGTGACAACAGAACCACAAACAAAAAGCAATAATATTCAAGATTTGGTTTCCCTCGCAGCAGCTGTTACAGAAGTTGTTAGAAGGATATCTAGATTTTCAGTGCACCGAAAATCATGGAGACAACAGGTTCAAATGATGATAGAAAAGGTTGCGAAATCTTCTTGAATTTTGTGTTTCTAGTTCATTTTAGTACATACCATTTGCATTTTCGTACATATGGTGAAGGTACTAATTAGTGTGCGTTAATTTCTCATGCAGGGTATAGTTGATTGCCGATTCTCTACATTGTTCGCAGTTGCAGGTTCCTTATTAGGCTCAGTATTATGCTTCATTGAGGTAACTACATATATATTTACTTTCTGAATGAAATTTGTTTACATTTTGCTCCTCTTCTTCTCGTTATCAAACTTAAAACAACATCATTAGACCATGTTAATAAGGCGCTTTCGTTTTGGAAATTTATAATGCAGGGTGCTTTCTTTATTCTAGAGTCATATATTGAATACTTCAAAGCCATATCAGAAAAATCAGATCAAGGACATGTAATGCATTTACTATAAATTTTAGAAAAACGGTTATCATATGCCTAACGGTTATAACAGGTCTAAATAACTCCATTTTTCCTATTTATTAGTGTTATACACGAGTATCGATGATCCTCACGGACACGCTATATAGGTTTTAAAGGTCGTTTTCTCAGAAAAAAATGTCGTTTTCAGAAAAAAAATGTCGTTTTCCAAACCTTGTATCAGACACACCTCGTATAATCTTTTTAATCCAATAAAGATTAAAAATTAATCCAACAAAGTGAACTTGGATAAAAGCTAGATTCCGATCAAGAAATAGATTCAAGGGATCGATCCAAGATGTTGTTAACATACAAGTGTATTTACTTTAATTAACCATGACAACTATAATGAGGAAAGATAAAGTAAATCACACAATGCAAGATTTTGTTAACGAGAAAAACTACTTGGTAGAAAACCCGGGGACCTGGTCCAATTTGAATACTTTCAGAATTATTCCACTACACAAATACATACGCACAACCTCGTGTAGTTGAGACCGAAAAAATTTCCCATAGTTACTCAGTTTCCTCAGTATCCCCGTGTCTATAACTAATTCTACCCATGCACGTGAAATCACCTAACAGAATCCATTACCAACTGTTATTTTACCTCCGTAAAGACTTCTATAACTCAATTCCTTTAAGACGTCTTACAAACAACAAGGAATCAAATTGTTTGTTAACCACTCACTACCAATCACAACTACCAAAGATATTAGGCGATTAATTTTGAGTCAAGGATCTTTCGTCTAAGATACCAAGATAAATAAGATAATCAGATATGAAACTCCTTGATAAGATCATTAAATATATGCGATTACAAATAAGAATTATGTTTATGATATATTACAAACAACTGGTTTATCTACAAGCTCTACGTTTATCAAAAAAAAACTACTAGTTTTTTCCAGACAATCAAGTCAAGCAGATAATCACGTAAATTAATATCACAAACACAAAAGAGTTTCAAGTCTTCAATAATCTTAATCTTCAAAGTAACAACCTGCACTTGACTCCACTAGTGATTTATCTTACAAAACGTAGTCTACTAATGATGGAAAATCAATAGTTCTATCCATATATTCTGAATCACTAGAACCTATAATAGTCTAATCTTCAAAGTTTTCGAGTGGCCTTATATCATAATACAAGAACCATGGAATGAACAGGAACGTCAATAACAAGTAATAAACACTGAAAACTTAAAATCGATTTTTAGTTTCCCACAAACGGTACTGCTATAGATTCTTGATCCAAAGAAGACTTTAAACTAGTTAATTTTGCCTTTTTATGAAACGAATCATACTTATGCGTCACTGTTGAATTGACCACCGCACGACTCTGGTATGTTCTGGGATGAGTTTGTAAGAATACAAGCTCCATTACTTATTGAGTTATGACCAAGGATTTGATTGGAAACTAAGAAACTTAATTTCGATACTCTCAAAGATATTCAATTAATATCGTTTTGAAGCTAAGAATACTCTTGATATTCTCTGTTTTACATTAACACACAATGATTTGATAAAATATTACAATATTTTCCAACATTAATATATGAGATATTCTACTAGCATGAAAACTAATATTAGTTACGAGCAAGTAAATGAACTTTGCTAAGAGGCTTCTCTTATATGTACCCATGCATTTATTATTCATTTCCCAAAAAATTAAGTCAAAGTGAAAAACCAAACAAGTCTTAACATCCTAAATGTTAAATCTAGGATATCTTCTTTTCACTGAAAAATCTAGAATAAAAAGTTTTGAACCCTTGATAAGAAATATAAAAACCAAACTTATGGGATGGAATAAATACAAACTTATCACAACAAGAAAAACTATTCTTATTAAACATGTAACTTTTGCCATGAGTATATATCAAATGAACTGCTTTCGACTGCCACAGAAAATCTACAAAGGCATATCTAGAATCCAAAAAGATTTTTGGTGGGGTAACGACATAGAAACACCTAAAGGGATATATCTTAAAGCTAGGGACACTTTTAGTAAACCTCTAAGAAGGAGGTCTAGGTATTCAAAACATTTCCCACTTCAACACAACTATGATAGCTAAAATGTGTTGGCGACTTAAGGAAAACCCAAATACTCTTTGGGCCACAATTCTTAAGTCCAAATATTTTCCAAAAAATGACATTCTTCACATTAACCCTAAACCAAAAGAAACTGACAGTTGGATTCAGAAATACATTAAAAATGGTATAAACCACATAAAGAATAACTGCTTCTGGAAGCTAGAAAAGGTGACAAGATTAACAGCTAGACCGATTAATGGATTCCATGAAAGGTACCACCTATCCAGAAACCAGCTAATATACCAAACAACATAAACCTAGCCAATAATCTAACAATACATAATAACACTTGTGATACTTGTAAATTATAAATAAGCTCTGATACTGAAATTGTAAACAAGATACAACAAATAAAAAATCATGAAGCTAACAGGTAGGACAAAGCTATCTGGAATCTAACTAATAATGGAAAGTTCACTGTAAATCTTTATATAAAAACTATATATTCATCAGCCTGATAATAGCAACTGGAATAATATATGGAATCTAAAAATCTCTTTTTCTATTAATATGTTCTTATGGAAAGTAGTCTATTACATTCTTCCAATCAACATGGGGGTGGTAGCCATTATGCCTAATATCAACTCAACCTGTTTACTTTGTAATAACTAAAATAAAACTCTTACTCACATGTTCCTTGATGCAACTATTATACACAAGTGTGGAATCATTTAAATCTCAATACACATTATGTTAGAGGAAATGATACAAATTGCCATGAATGGATGAATAATTGTTTACTACCACATAGAAAGTGGCACAGTCATGAACTGGGCTGAGCTATGTACAATCAATGTAGTCCATATCGAATTTTGGTTCATACCGGTTGAGAGCGATACACTGGTACGCCGGTATACCGGGGAAATTTCGGTTTCAAATATCGGCGAAATATCGGTCTATATATTTTATACCTATAATTTTATTAAAAAATACTAGTTCACATTTTATAACTATAAATATATTTTAACACGTTATAATAAACGTTTTTTCACAGAGTTTAGAAAGAAAAACTAGTACTCATCCAAAATATATAGATCCATAGATTCCATACAAAGTTCAAACTGGAAACACAAGAGAAACATGAACAACTTCAAAGTTCATCGTCTAAAATGCTAATTAAACAAGGATATTACAATTCTAATCAACATCATTAGATTAATTATAGATATTATCATATGCATATACAATTCTAAAATACCATAAAAAAATATGAGTAACAATTGAAAACCCTAAACAAGGATAATTTTTATTTTTTTTTTCTTTTGATTTTTTTTTTTAAAAAAAAATCAAAAAAAAAAAAATCGGCTGTACCGGTCAAACCGGTACGGTCCATATCGGCCGATTTTTTCGGTCAAATACCGTTCACCGGCATACCGGATTTCGTCTCGCTTGCACTCCGAAACCGGTAAAACTGACGGTATACCGGCCGGTATGGACTACATTGTGTACAATAATATGGCATATTTGGAAGACAAGATGCAGTAAAATTCTAAGCAAAAAAAGACTAGAATAGTTGGATTACAGCTACTACAATAACTAACCGCATAATCACTAGCCTGAACATAAACAATAAAAACTACAACCTTACAAAAAATTTGTACTACAACCCTTTACATGACCAGAACTTGGTCATTACCAAATTAAACACTTGGAAATATCCGAAATTCATGATTTATAGAATTAACATAGAAATATCAATACTATATGATATATGTGATTCATCATTTGCTCTAACTCTCATTGATGACACATGAAAGTCTAAAAAAGCAAGAGGGAAATCTTCAGGATGGAACTCCAGAGAATTGTTTAAGCTAAATGGGGTTGAAAAATCTTTCAAGTGGGCAATAAAATTAAATGGTCATAATGTTGAATTCCAATGCAACTCTAAGCCAATTCTACTGCAGTTGGTAGGGATGTATGCCAAAGCAAAAAAAAGAAAGGTTCAAAAACAGTTCTTATTTTGAAGAGAAGATCAACAAATCTCCTAATTTTAAAGAAATATCTTTCATTTTAGTCAAGAGACAAAACAACAACAAATTTAGCGCTTTATTGTAACAAATCCATCACTATAGGTAGATGGGAAAACAGACAATTACTAAATCTCATGAATCACCTCAATATGAGAACTGATATAATCATAGAACTGTATAATCCTTATAACTTTCGATTGAGAATTTAAAGGGTTTAGTCTTTCCTTTTTCGTATAAAAAAATACAACTCTGTCTGCAATATACATACATTCAGTTTTTTTTTCTGGAACTCACGGGTGTATGCATATATTTATTAAATTTACGTTGGTGTATAATTTGCCTTATAAATTCCGAATATAATGCGTTCACATTCACATTCACATGACCGAATGAACTTGAATTAGCAATCGCTTTCCCATTAAAACAAACCTCATTTTTTTATCTTTCTTTGAAATCCTAAACAAAAACCATGTTTTTTTTATCGATTTTAATTGGCTAAACTTAGGTTTACCAACCTGAATGCACAAAATTAATGTTTTGCTACACTAGATCTAATGATTTCTTCTTCCAATCCATGTTTTAATGATAAATTGGCTGCTACGAGGTGCTGTTGAAATGAAATTTAGTTCAAAGGACATTGGTGGTGTTTATATTCCCATCGACATCTTTACAATTTTGATTTGTCTCTCCCTGCAGTTAAACCCGAATCCTGGTTTGAGTCAGGTGTTACCTTTCACATGCGTTGATTCCTTGAATTTGGATCCTGGAAGTCATGTTTACCTAGAAACCCTCCATTTTATTTGGTTGCTACTCATTATTTTTGGCAAAGTTATATTGTTGGAGTTTTTCTTGCTTCAGACAATATTAGTTCCTTTAAACATAAAAGTGCCTTGATTGTTGCTTTTAATGATCATAGGTGGTATGTCCATTCGAAAGTTGGCTTTGAACATCGTCTTATTAGGTTAGATATTTACCTTGAACTAGTTAGAGTAATTATTTGTCAAGAGACGGGAATTTTAACGGGAGACGTTTACATGTTGCGGATATGGAAACCAAGGCATGATATCTAAGAAACTATTTCTAACTTATGTGGAGGTGATGATTTATATGGTTTATGGATCAAATGTGATATTTTATTTTTTGGTTATCTCTGGGTTTGAAGGAAGAAAAGACTCAAAATAGACCAAAAGAACATTGAAGATAGTACAGAGGGTTTCCAAAACCCGCAACCGCAGTAACAAATAACAATCAACAACACCAGTAGCAGCAACACTTATCTTATAATGTATTAATCCTCTCAAGTTATGTACCACAGCTTAATCTATGTTATTTGGGTCGGTAGACAGTATTAACTACCTTGTATTCCTCCGTCTTTTTGCGTCTTTTTATGACTTGTTATTCAAGCTTTATTTCTTATCGTTTTTTCTCGTTAGTTTAGCCATCATCCTTCGCTCTCAGCGTACTTAGTTTCACCTAGTCACTTTGTTAAAATAGTTAATTGTAGTCCATCGTTCTTTGTAGTGTAGCTTAATCCTAGTATTTGAATCCGTCTATAAGTCTTCGACTCCTGTTTTGGCTTATAATTGTTCAGTTTGTAAGCTTTACCTAGGGACGGTACTACTTAATTCTTAAAATCTTTTGTAATCTTACTTGTAAATACCAATTTAAAAAGCATGTTTAGTTTGTGATTGTAAATTTTTAGATAAGGTACTTAAAAAAATTTCGCGAGAACAATGTTCATACCAGAAGACTAGCTACATTCTAGTATATAACTAGTTGAGCTCAATCAAAACCGCAACCTAAAATTGTAAAAAATCAGAATTATTTTCACTAATATATCAATTGAAAACGAGATTGGACTGAGTTCGACAGAGATGATGTTCATGGCTTGGAATTGTCAAGTTATCAACCAACCAACAATAATCCAACATTTAAGAGGATTGGTATCCTTACATAAGTGAAACCATTATTTTCCCTTTTTGAAACCTTATCTAATGAAAATCATATGAATGGCATTGCACAATCATTATAATTCCAAAACCATATCATTATCCCTAAGATTAGAAAACGAGGAGGATTATGCCTACTTTGGAAGAACAACCTACATGTACAAGTATTACTACATTCACAAAGTTATATCCATGCACTTGTTACTCCACCAACTCCTGGACAACCCTGGTTATGCAATAGCATTTACAGGCCCCCGCACCCGGATGCGAGGACGGACTTCTGACAGGATTTCCCAACATAAATACCACTACACCTTGGGTACTGTTAGGCGATTTCAATGAGGTTATGGATCAATTAGAAAAAAGGAAGACATGGAACTTATGGCAGACTCAAACATTCTTAAGTAAGATAGATCAAATGGGCTATACAGATTTTGGATTTCGAGGTAATCCATTCACCTGGAAAAACAATCAACAAGGGAAAGATAACATTATGGAACGACTGGATAGAGCTATTGCCACACAACATTGGCGCACTTCCAACCCACATGAAGGTGTTACCCATCTTCCGCGGATAACATTTGATCATGCCCCAATCTTTCTACAAACAAAAGCAATTGACTGGCAAGTAACATATAATTACAAATTTGAACACCTTTGGCTTGCTCATCCACAACTAAAACAAGTGGTTGACTCTGCCTGGATTCAACATCAAGACATGGAACCTTCACTAGTGCTCTAACTAAATCTCATCACAACCATCCAAACTCTTACTACATGGAATAAATAAACTTGTGGGCACCTCCCTACAATGATCAAGAAATCGACGATTCAGATAAAACTTGCACAACACCAATGTGTTACTCGAATTGAAAATGAGCTGATGTACTGGCTACTTCAAGTAAAACAACATAAAAGTCATCACATGACCCTGTTTCAATTCCATGCAACTTATTAGCAACAAAAATCCAGAATCCAATGGCTACAGTCGGGGGGACAACACCACCATTTTCTTCCATACCAAAACAACCATACATCGTGGATGCAACAACATACAACAATTTCAGGATCAACAAAACAACTGGTTTAATGACAAGGATGTTGTTGTCCAACTCATGCTTGAACACTTCACTGACCAATATACGACACCAAATACGGTGATAGATGATGACTTATTTGCTTCAATCACTCATAGGTTAACATCTCGACAATGCACTATGCTTACAGAGGAAGTAACTCCAAGAAAAATCAAAACAAGCTTTTTCTCCCATTAATTTTGAAAGTGCTCCGGGTCCAGATTGCTACACTAGTAAAAAAAAATTTATCGAAATAACCCATATTTAGCTGATTGCCATGGTTTGAAATTTCTTCAATTCCCTTAATATTCACCCCCTCATGAACCACACAAATCTTACATAAATACCTAAGGTGGATCATCCGTCAAATCTATCACAATTCAAACCTATATGGCTCTACAATGTCACTTATAAAATCATTGTTAAAATTTTGGTCAATCGCATACGACCTCTTCTCTCATTTCTGATAAGCCCGTACCAAATTAGTGCTTTTGTATCTCGACGATCTATATATTATAACATAACAATCGCTAGAGAGTTATTCCACCATATCAAGTCTTCATCTCTCAACAATGATCCAAAACTAGCACTTATACTAGATATTCATAAGGCCTATGATATCCTAGATTGGGGTTTCATTAGAAAATATTTTACCAAATTAGGATTACCGCCCGTTTTTGTAGATTACATTATGTTATACATTTCAATAGTTACCTACTCGATCAACATTAACGACATACCGCATGGGTATATCAATTCAACTAGAGGTAAGGCAGGGGGACCCACTATCATCGTATGTGTTTACCATTTGTGCGGAAATTCTTTCAACAAATTTGGGAAACTTAAAATTCCAAAAGGTCATAGAGGGATCTCACAAACAACTCCACCAATATTGCATCTTATGTATGCATATGATCTCCTGATCACGTATAAAGCTTCGGTGGAAAGTAGTAATCATCTCAAACATCTACTTTAATCTTAGAGTACTTCTGCAAGTCAGCTAATCAACACTTTAAAATCTACCATTTTCCATCATCCAAGGCTCGATCAACATAAGGTGGATCAACTTCATCAGTTTTTCTATATGCCAACCACTTCAACCCCCCTATCTACCTCGGAGTCCACTTCAAGTAGGGCAAAGATTCTCGCCACATATTTACATCTCTACTCCAATGTCTTGCACGCAAAGTGAATGATTGAATAACACAATTTCTAACCCCTTCAAAAATGTTAGTACTCATAAACACTTTTCTCACCCCTACGTGCAACCACCTTATGCAAACGCAACTTCTCTCTACCCAGGGGTACAAAAAGATAGATTGTATCACCAAGAATTTTTTCTAGAGGACATGATTCTTCCGTTAGAAAACTTCATCCCTTAGAATGGAATAAATTAACCAAAGCCAAAACAGAAGGAGGGTTGGGCATCTGAAACAACAACGAGCATAACAAATCTTTACTAATGAAAAGAGCTTGGAGCATTCAAGAGAAACCTGATTCCATTTGGGCCAACCTATGCAAAGAGAAATACCTTAAGCAACAACCCATTTTTGAAGACACACCACCCAACCCATCTTCAACCAGTCCACAATGGAAGCATTTAGCTTCTATGGTACCAACGATTAAACAACATCTATTTCATCGAATTGGAAATGGTTTGTCAACCCCTATTCAGGAAAAATAGATCCCGTTGTTCACTAAAATGGACCCTACATAATGATATCCTATCTAGACAGTGGAAGACATCATAGATCCTTTATCCTATAACTGGATACATGATAAACTAAGCCACCTCCCTCCTCTCGCATCCCAACGAATCATACAAAACCCAGAAAATATACTACAACATCGGGATACAAATGCCTAACCCGAACAACAACTCAATTACAATCAAAACCCCATACCAGACACCAATTTCCCATGGACACTACCATGTCATCCAAAAGTTCATCTTTTCTTGTGGAAAGCAATTAATAAAGGTTTATCGACCTTCGTTATTTTATAATGTATCCATCTCACCAATTCCAACCTCTGCCCATTCTGTAATGCTGATCCAGAAACTGATGTTTACATATTCATTCAGTGTCAAGTTGTTGTAACAACATGGAACACCATTCCCACCCTCCTATCAAACCAGTCAAATACCACCCATATTTCTCCCAATATTATGACCCCCCAGACAACAATCCCAACACTTTTACAAACAAAAGCACAGTCCTCTATCAACGAAGAAGATCTGGGAGTTATGAAGAAAACTTCGGGCTTATATTGGTCATGGGTTGAAAATGGGAGTGGAAATTTATGAGCTCGAATTTCTCGTTGTTCCTCAATAGCTCAGTGGTAAAGCGGTCTGCTATTAACTGATTGGTCGTAAGTTTGAATCCTATTGGATCAAATGACAAAGAAATTGTTGAGAAAAAGGAATATTTTCCCAGATGAAATGGAACATTTGATTCATGTAAGAGAAAAGGAGAAAGATTTTCCATTCCTTAGCCGGAAATATATATGGCCATGAAAGAGGGATTAAGTGGAACAAAATTGACCGGGTGGTAGAAAGACTTGTTTCTTCCATATTTTTGACCTTATTACATGGAACAATATGCTACTGCTGAAAGATAGAAGAATTGAAATCTTAGATCAAAACACTACGTATAAATGGTATGAACTGCCTAAAAAAATTGTTGAACGACGAACAACCAGAGTTACCTCATTCTGTTTTCTATTATGGTCCTTGTGGATAGCCAATAATGAACTAATATACCGCTAAAAGCAATCAACCCCAGAAAATATTATACATATGACACTCAAACTTCATCAAGATTTCACTTGGGTAAGGGAAATCATACCTCCTGTGTTACCTGGAATGCCGCCATCTGCAAACCCAACAAGCAACACAAGATCAACAACAACATATCGGTGGGCTGGATCAACCCTAACTTAGATTTTATCAAGATTAATATGGATGGGGACGCTAGAGGACACCTTAGAGTTGCAGACGCATATTTCATATGCAGGGATTTAACAACAAGAACTGTGGTAGCAGTAGCACAACCATTAGGCATCACCACGTCGCTAATAGTTGAGACTTGGGCCATACTGGTTGCATCCAAAACGACAACTCAATGGAATTGGCCAAAAGTGCTATTCGAATCGGACTCAGAAAATTCGATTCGGTTCCTAATCTCTGATACTGAACCTCTTTGGTATATAACGGGAATGATTATCGGAATCAAACATAGAATGTACCAAATTCCACAATGTGCTATCAAGCATAACTAGAGAAAAGGAAACCAAGCATCGGATGGTCTGGTAAATTATACAACGACTGGTAGTCGAACTGGAATCTTTCAACAACAATTTGAGATCATATGATCCCAAATTAAATGACTTTATAGATATAACTTAACCTCGTATAATCGTTATTTAGTTGATTAATTAAATTTCATGCTTAAATAAAAACATTCATATTCACACGCTCACCCACTTAATAATTCACCATAAACTCAAAAAATATTGTATTAAAATACTAGGAATTACTAGATAATCCTATATTAGGGACCTGTTTAACCTCTAATCATACCCCAAAACCCGGTTTAACCCCTAGTCCAAAAACTTGTTTTTGGTCAAAAATTCTAATACATGATCCATCCATACGTGTGGTCAGAATATTTTTTATTTCTAAATACCCATAATACCCTTTGTATATATATCAATAGTAGAAGCAAACCATGTTTCATTTTGTTCTAAATTTCTTTCTCAATATCTGTTTCGGGGAGTTCTGGCGATGGATATCGACCTTGATCATTCACAAATTTAATCTCAAATTTTTGTAATTGGTAAGTCGTTTTTACTCATTATTGATCTTATTATCAAATTTGTTTTTAGGCTTTTTTCATTTTTCTTCCAGAGTTTCTAATTAGGGTTTTCTTCATTTTCTCAATCAAATCTCAAAATTTCTAGAGCAAGAGCAACTGAAGTCAAGAAATTTCCTCTCAGTTTCTCTGTCTTCTTCCACTTGACTCCAGCGGATACTTCTTCTCTATTCAATACCCATTTTTATTAGCAATCATGGAGTTCTTTTGAGTGATATCTTAGACACATTACACGAGTTTGCACCAATGAATTCAGTTTTAGTTCTTTCATATTCAAATAGTGGTGGAAGTAGTTGTATGTCAAACGCAGGAAATTTCTCACAAGAGAATTCTCCTCCTTATATTACAGCTTTAACACGTTTATCCAAAAATCTCGAATCGGTATTTGAAACATCGGAATTCAGTGATGCTGCAATCGTCGCTTCTGATTCTCGTGAAATCCCAATTCATCTGTGTATTTTATCGGGTAGAAGTGTGTTTTCAAGAACTTGTTTTTGAGTGGAACTGTTAAAGGAAATGATGGGAAGGTTATATTGAAATATTTAGCTAAAGATTTCAAATTAGGATTTGATTCCTTGAATTTAGTTTTAGCTTATTTGTATAGTGGGAAAGTGAAAACTCTGCCAGTTGATGTTTGTGTTTGTGTTGATGAAGAATTCTCTTACTGTTCCTCTTTGTTAATTCAACATTTTTCTGTTTGATGTTTTTCTTTGTTCCAATTAGTATGGGTTCTGCTTTCTTTTTATGTTAGATCTTAGCATTTCCACTAGGAGTGAATCTAATCAGGTACAGTTAACCTTTTCTTCTCTTTAGATGTTTGCTAAAATGTTTAAAGTTGTTTTAAGAGTTTTAGGGTTTTCGTGGATCATAGTAGAAAGAAACGTTATAATGAATTTCTGCAATGTGTTATCATCTTATAATAATTGAATTTTTTAACTGATTTTGCAGGTATGGAGAAGATAGTTATCAGGTAGGGAGATCCAAGATTATCAGCTGCCTCATATAGGTATGTAATTTTTTCGGGTCGTCTAATTAGTTCAGTATGCAATTAGGGGTCATTAAGTTTAAAATGTAGTTATTTATAAATCACAGATTCGAAGGTTCCAGCCAAGTGTGGTCAGATGAGATATTGATTCAATTGAAGTCATGTTCAGGCACATCTTTTGGTGCTCATATAAAGGTCTGCAAATTTGTTCTTGTATAATGTCGTGTTCAGCTTCCAGCATTACAGGAAATTGCAGTTTCTTTATGTAAGATTCTTGAACGTAAAAAAACTTCATATTACAGTTTTTTTTGCCTTTCCTAGATTTCTGATTAGTATTAAACTATGGCTCTTTGTTGTAAGGGGGTCGAGGGGGCAGCGCCCCCTCGTTATCATTCATTTTCAGTTTTTTTTTGAGTTTTTTTTCTATGTCGTATAATGTGGAATGACTTTTGAGCACATGTGTATATGTACTATAATATCTACTAGGTTTTCACTCATAACAATATCTACTAGGTTTTACCAGTACATATCAATATCTGCTAGGCTTTCGATTCTTATTTTCTTCAATACATGTGTATACATACTGCGATTTTCTATTTTTGATTTTACAATATTGATATCAATATTAATATGCTCTACATCCAATATTTGTCAGATCTTTTACAATATAGGCATTATGTACTGTGATATCTACTGGTTTTTAATCAGTAGATATCAATATTTACTAGCTTTTTACGCAGTAGATATCAATATCTACTAGATTTTAACTCAATACATATCAATATCTACTATCTTTTTACGCAATATATATCAAGATCTACTAGGATTTTTATAACATTTCAGGTTAATTGTTATTTGAAATGTGGCTTTATATGATGTGGAATGACTATTTTGATTTCTTTTTTTATTTGATGTTCATTTTTTGTTTACAGCTGCATCAGTACATATTTGCTTGTACTATTCTTTTATTTATGTTTTTTTGTTGTTCATACATAGGTGATCTGTCATTGAGGTTATACTGACAAATAGTGACTATCATGTTGGTCTCTTGATGCTCCGTTTTTGTCATTAACGGTTTAGGGGGCCGAGGGGGCAGTGCCCCCTCGTTATCATTCATTTTCAGTTTATTTTGAGTTATTTTTCTATGTCGTATAATGTGGAATGAATTTTGAGTACATGTGTATATGTACTGTAATATCTACTAGGTTTTCACTAAGTAAATAGCAACATCTACTAGGTTTTTACCATTACATATCAATATCTACTAGGCTTTTTATTTTCTTCACTACATGTGTATATATACTGCGATTTTCTAGTTTTGATTTTAAAATTTTGTATAAACATGGTTGTGAGAGTGTAGCATTACTCTTGAGATTATTTTGTGTAAACTGGTTTGTAAAGATGCTACCTTGCATTCCATTTATTTTTAAAAAGGTTAAAAAGGTAGGTGTGTTAATGTAGAAACAAATTTGTTTCCTCTGTATCTGCTCTTGCATGATGTTATTTTGTATTCTAAGTTCTAGAAAAACAACTTGCATTCCATTTATTCTTAAATTTCTATTTTGTGATCATCCTTGGAGTAAGTCAATCCTTGGATCATTTATGTGGTCCTCAGAGGTATGTTGTGTTAGAGCTCAGAACCTTGGCTAATGTGCAATGAAATAAGAAGCCAAAACTCTTTCTTCTTTAAGTAAATGCTCGTGTTGTTGACACTCTTATGTTGAATCATATATTCCTTGCCTATTATGCTGTAGTAGGAGTTCCAGATTTCCTGTGAAGCTAGTTTCTCGTGTTTCTAATTGTACTGTTATTGGCAGGCTGCAAAAGAAGAGCTTGGTAATAAACCGCGAAGGAAGGGAGGTCAAGCTAGAGAAGGGATTGCTAGATGCACATTTAAGAATCAGATTCTTATGAGCGATATTGTTTTCTTGCGTGCGTGGATTCAAGTTGAGGTTCCTCGTTTCTTCAACCTGTTAACGACGGCCTTGCAACCTCATGATTGTATATGGGAAGGCATGAAAACAGTAGCTGAGCTGGGGCGACAGAATAATATCCCTATTCCTGTTAACAAGGATTCACTCTACAAGGTTGTCTCCTAAAGCGAACTCATAGAGGGTTTTTGTTCACGGCTTATAAATTCTTAGTTTTCCATATCTGACTAACATTTTCCTTATGCACAGCCAATTGAACGGAAACCAAGAAAGTTTAATACGACGGTAATCCCCAAAGCACTACAAGCTGCACTCCCAATTGAAACAAAACCCAAGGATCTTCCCCGTAAGAAGAAGAAGCTTGGAAAGCTACTTGCTGTGATCATGGACCCGTGGAGCGCAAAATTCATGGTCTTGTCACTCAGCTTCAGGTGTTGAGAAAGGAAAAGGTATGAACTTATAGGCTGATCCATCTATCTCCCATAATATTTGGTCACAAATCACAGTATATGTAGAATTCCTATTTCGGATTGTCATGCATCTTGAATGCAGCTCATTGAAATGGAGAAATCAGCAATCTTATGATCACAACTCAAACGATTCATCTTAATCTCCACCTGTTTAGGTGGTTAGGCTCTTTAGGAAAATGATCAGATAATCTGGAGCTACTATTCCTCTTTCTGATATTTTCTAGCAATCATTTAGTTCCCCGTTGACGTAGACAACATTATTTATTGTTTTCTTATGGGTGTCCTTGATGGTTCTGCTAAAGCTCGTACCAAGATTTAGTACGTGGACCATTATTCACTAGCTTTCAGTCAGTATACTGAAGTCAGTCAAGTTTGTCTCTAATTTGGTTTACATTTATTGTATAGATGACGAAGAAGAAGCAGAAGGAAAATGAGAAAAGAAAAGCACTTGAGGCGGTGAAGACCAAGGAAGAACTGATATCAAAGAAACGTCAAAGGGAAGAGAGAAGAGGGAGATACAGAGAGGAAGATAAAGCGAAGAAGAGGAAAACTCGTCAAAATGCAGAATCATAACTGAAAGAATTTTAATGAAGCATATATGATGAATTATAAAGACAATCCATCTAAAAAATGGCCATGAAGAACTGTCTGTTGACTGAAGGGATAAATGATGGTGATGGCGTTTTCCTTCTGTCTTCTTTAGAAATCAAACTTGAAATATCTGATGAACGAAGAGATTATCGGCTAGACCATCATCTATACAAGCTATGTATTTAAAGCTTCCGGTGTATTTTCATTAGCTTGAAATGTTGGTTTATGTTCAATGCATGTTATACTTATTTAGCAAATGTCCAGAACGAAAAGCTTCAAGTTATTCTTTTCAATGATCAGGTTTTGTCAAGTGTTCAATTAATTCTAAGTTCATATTTGCTTGTACTGTTCTTTTATTTATGTTTTTTGTTGTTCATACATAGGTGATCTGTCATTGAGGTTATGTATTGTTGGATTTATACAGTACATAATGATATAGACTGCATCAACGAATCACAACAATGAGTACATATCAATGTTAATTCATATACAATAATGAGTACATTTCAATATGTACTAACATAAAACAACTTACATGTATACACATTATAAAGTATATCTAAATATTCACTGTTGGAATCATATACAACAATGGGTATGCATCAATATATACTTAGTAAAAACACACTACACATTCAACCATAAACTACATGTCAATATGCTGTTGGAATCATATAAAACAACGGGTACAAATTAATATTTACTTGGTAAAAACAACTTATAGATACACATTATACAATACATATTGATATGTACTGCGAGATCAAACACAACAATGAAATTGGTATCAAGAAAATAATAAATTTAGAAGTGAAATAAAACACATTGCTGGTTCGGAGTAATTCTTCACATTTTTCAATGGAGCACTTTATTGGTGGAGCACCTGGTTGCACTAACAATGTGAGATTGTGGCCTTCAATTTGAAAAGTGAGACGTTCTGTTACATTACATTGTCATGTTCTTATCATCCTCCACTCAAGTTGCTTGGTGGGAACAGTAACTTGTATTTGGTTACAGGAATTAAAACTCCTCGCACTGACATATGGGTGTACAGGAAAAAGTTGAAAAACAATCTCACGAAGAAAAGGAAAACTCACGGCAAAAGATCGTCACCCTGGATTAAGGAGTTCAGCATAGAGTCGGGAGAATCATATTTATATATTACACCATTCGCAATCACAAGGAATGATTTTTTGATTTACTTTTGAATAATTTGATTTTCAATTCGGCTTTTATGCCCTAGATTTCAGTTTCAGGTGGTTTTGGATTTCAGTTTCTCTAACGTGTCCTAGATTTCAGTTTTAGGTGGTTTTAGCAAACCATGCCCTAGATTTCAATTTTGAGTGGTGAAACTGAAATAATCGAGATATGGTTTCTGTTGATTTTTGATCACAAAAGAAGAAACAGAAAGACAAAGAGAACGAAGAATACAGGGGAAAATAAAGAATACAGGGGAAAAACGAACAAATACCGTATTTTTATTCACACGTTTGGCAAGTAGGTAGTCAAATAATTTTCGTGTTTTTGGACTAATGAGGTTTTCCGGGTGGACTAACCATTAACAAGGTTCGGGTGTTTTATACTAATTAACAAATTTTCTATTAAAATAAGAATCTAATGGAGAAAAAAATCCGCCCCCAATACATTTTAAGGATATTAACTAGTCTAATTTAAATGGATTATGAGGCTAAGGTTTCCAAACAACTTTATTCCATATACAACTTTTTGTTTGCTTCTTTAAAAATATCCGATCCCCATTTCCCAACAAAGCCATACAGCAGCATTTATGAGAAACCACCAAACCCTCCCCAAGACCTTCAAAGAAAAAAATAAAAATAAAAACACAAACAGAAAACATTGATATAGAGCTGAGAATTCCACTCTCTCTCTCACTGCTGTTTTGCTTTCTCTCTGTCGTCAATTTTCCAATTAATGCTGAGCTGAATCTTTAATGAGGCTTTAACTCCACCCGGCAACTCATTTAATATGCACCACGCTATAACCATTAAAGCTTTGTCCCATTTTTCAAACTCTACTGCACACCGTCCATATTCCGAGATCATATGTTTACAGATGATGCCTCGTGGCACAGACTCTCACTACTACCGTCTACTCAATCTCTCCGGTGATAACAAAGCTTCTGGATCACCACATCTTAACCGACTCGACGACTGAGCCGCCGACGATCTCATGAAAAACGGACTAGTCATCGATTTACTCCGCCGCGAAGAATATCCACCTCCACCGCCACCGTACCGGAAGTTAGATTCTGATAGAGGAAAGAACGACGATGATCCTCGACTCCGTCGGAAGAATGGTGATTTAATTCCTCCTCTGTAATACCGTAATGAGAAAACTCTAGATTTCGATGAAACTGTAGTACAACTAAACGGTGATGTTGTTCTTTTACTCCAAAAACTTCTTCTCCATGGTGATGATGTTGTAGCTGTTTCACTAAGTAATCGATTATCGGAAGACGGTAACAAATTCCTTTCAAACCCAAACGAATAAGATCGTTTTAATAAGAAGTTTCGGTTATTATTATTAGTATTAAAGTCGATTTCGTTAATGATTCTACCAGGTGAAGTCGCTGAATCTCGATGACAATGATGATCAAAAGAATCATTTCGAATTTCACAAACAGATGAGTTTGAGTTTTCGTAGTTTCTTGATTCGGAAAGAATACTTTCAAGAATATCAACATCTTCGATTCTAGGTCTTATTCTTGAAGCCATCAACGGAATAAAAGGCGATGATGAATTAAGGTGTCGCGGTGGAAAAATTCCACCACGGCAAAGAGGACAATTAGCATGAGATCTAAGCCAAATATCAATACAATCAACATGAAAAGAATGTGAGCAAATCGGAAGTGTTCGAATATAATCAGTTTCTTCGAATTCAAGAAGACAAACAGCACAATCAAGAATGGATTTGGTTTTTGTTTTCGCTGAATAAATTGAAAGAGGAATAGTTTTGATTAAAGAATCATCAAGACCATACGTAGATAAATAATGAAAAGCAGAATCTGATGGAGGTGAAAATGATGATTCAATATCATCTCCAGTTGAAGGATTATAAGATCTCCGGCGATGACGATATAATCGCAAACGGATTCTCCATTTACGAAGAAGATGAATAATTGGAGGAAGTAAATGACGTGAGATTAAACGGAAATAAGTAACGATTACAAAAGCTGTGATTACAACAACAACCATAGCGATTAGTGGTGGACTAAAATCTACTGGAATCCTTGAAGAAGGAGACTGATTGAATAAGATAGCTGGTGTAGGTCCCCATTTGAATTCATCATCGTTTGCCGGTGGTGGTTTTATTGGTACAGTCATCTTCTATCTTCTTCTTCGCTGGATTTTGTTTGATTAATTTCTTCTTGATCAGTCTTCTGTGATACTACTAGTGGGAGAAAAGAAAGTACTGTTTCTCTCTCTAGAATCAACAATTTCATTGATTACTACTCTGTTTTGTTTTGCTGACTCTGCGTTTATTCGCGGGAAGTATGTTGGAGTAAAACATTAGCTCAGAGGTGAATACTCATAGGCCCATAATTAATAAAGTTCGCGAAAGCTAGACTTTTCCTTCTGTGTCTTTGACATTGACACATTGTTGTGGCTTTTTGAGAACCGAAAGCCCACTGAAGACCCAGCAAATTATGCCTTGATCTCAATAACCACATTCAGAGACAACTTCCACTCACACAATAGTTTGATGACCTCAATAACCACATTCCGATTTCAGATACAACTTCCACTCTCAGTAACCACATTCACTGAAAATGTTAGTTGCCCCCAAATTTTCGTAACTGTCAGTAAGCCGACACATGTTTTTTCATATGGGTCCCATCGTACTGAAGAATATGTAGTTTCTAGATCCGGGAGAACATTGCTCACTGGGAGAAGGGCCAAAATTTGAGGGTAACATGTAAGTTGCTGTTCTACAGTGTTTTTGAAAACATCCACATGAGTGGACTCCAAATGAAACTTGCCGTAGCTGGCCTTTAGTTGGACCTACTTGTAAACTAATATCCTGTAGTGTGTTTGGTTTGCAAGGGAATCAGAATAATGGGACCGGTTTTCATTGTCGCAGTGCAATGGTAACCAATTCATACGGATTTGACCTGAACAAAACTATATGAACTACAATAATAAAATGCTTGGGATTCATTTCTTTGAACCAAAATAATTTGTAATCGATTATGAGGTAGTTACTCGTGAATACTTCTACTAGTACCAGTACAGAGAGAGGCTTCAAATCTGTTCACTTCAGAATAGGTTGTAGTACTAGTACTCATCTAAAAGAAAGAAAAAATAACTGCAATGTCAAAAGCAACTGCACGGTTCCGGAAGAGTGAATTAGATGGGATGGGTATTGCACAATTTACAAGGATACAAGACCCTTGTACCTTTAGCCATGCTCCCATGTTCAATAAGCTTAGTCAAATTATTTTCTGATATTTCCAGAAAACCTATGTACATATGTTAAGATCAATATGAAAGTGATAGCAAAGTGTGTAATTGTCTCACCAAAACAAATGAATAAACGTAAAACAAAAGAAACTGCCTTTGGCTCAACAAAGAATTCAAGATATAACAACAAGAACACTCGGGAAAAATGCATGCATATTATGCAAGCTTGAGGTAGCATGGTTTTTTTTTTTCATCCTGGAACTGTCCTCCTAACCTGGTTAGGGAACTTTAAACGAAGTTTCAATTGATACCTTGCATCAATAACATCACACTCCTGGGAGTCCGTCGACCTCGGTGCAAAAATGGCAAGACCACGAGCAAATGCAAAGGAGCCTGTCCCGCCAACAACCATAAGCTCTTCCCTGGCTTTATGATCTATATGTTTGGCTTGCATACTAATGCTACCAGAAAACTCAGGCGTATTGAATGTAAGATAAATAATGTTGAAGGCGGAATGAGCAAAATGCTCAGTTGGGAGTATGAAACCTTGAGCTTTACCGACTATTCTCGATGTATTCTCAGGCCCCTCTGTAAGAGTGCGGTGGAAGACATATGCTCCAGGATGTGCACTTATTCTTGGTTTTGGTTGGTTTTTTATGGTTTCCGAATGGGGACGTTGGATATATAGGGAAAGAGCAAGCCAAGCGCTGTTGCTTGCTTGGGTCTTCTTCAGTTTTTTGTGAGCTACTGGTGAGACCAAAGCTAAAAGAATAACTGCTAATGTGGCAACAGACACTGCTGTGCAAAAAATGATCTTTGCCCTCATTGCAAACCTTAAAAATTAGAGGTATCTTTCTACTATTTCAGTTTGATTGATTTTATATGTTTTGTAAGGTTATCTATTTCTTGAATTGGTTTGGTTCATCACCTAAACCACTTTGTCTATTTCAAAGTCTAAAACCTACACCTAAAAAAGGTGGGGTATTTGGATAAAAACAGTCAACATAGAAAGACATTTCAGCAAACTCTTTGTTTGATCAAGTGCTTATGTGAGCAAATTATCATGAAGTAGTTAGAGAAAGAAGTGGTTCAAACAGTACCTAATAACTTTGACAAGGCCAATATATCTTACCTTTAACATTAATTCCACCAGCACCAATGAGATTAACCTTTCACACAAGTGAATTCATTTTAAATAAGTGAAATTTTGAGCAAATGTGTCAATAACAGATATTTCCGACATCTATTGTACCGATTAGTACTTGTAAAATTTATTTTCTTGATCATTGAAAAGAAAACAATAGAGAGGTAATTAATTTAGTTCCTACTAAGTTTCTCGAACCATAAATAAGCTTAGAAGCCTAACTTCACATTAAAGTACACGAGGGTAAATGTAAGAACTAAGAACCAAATAATGTTGTCAAAGAAAAAGAGCCTTAATCTGAAACGGGAATGATAGTTTCCTCCGAATATTTTCTTTCTAAAATTCTCCCGACTGAGATAAAAAGGATGGTTCACTTTCATCTTTTACCATCCTAATGATAGAAAGTTTGGACGAGGACCATCAGATCCCATATTTGAAAAAACTTTGAAAAAAATATTCGGAAAAACTAGCATTACTCAATCTGAAAGGATTAAAGTTGACCAATGCTACATTTTAAGTATGATTCTTCTTGGATGACATAGTAAGCAAGCCTGCAATGCTACCCAAAATTAATTGATATGATTTGCCGACCAATGGTTGATGAGTTTTGTGGCTTGATTTGATGTGGCATATAAGAATTTTATTAAAGAAAATTGATAGAGACCTTTGAAACGCAAGGGAACACACTTTAGGTATATAACTTTTATGAAAATGTGCCATATATTCAACTGCCGACATATACTTGGATGAGGTCGTCAGAAGAACGGTGATCGTGAAAGAAACCTATATTGATATCATTACAACAAGTGGGACATATGTTTAGGCACCTGTTAATTCTAGTCATGGATGGAACGGTTAGTAATTCGGGAAATGAGTTACCAGCTGAAGCAATTGATACTAAAGAAATGAAGAAATGAGACCCAAATATACGTGGCGTGCAGTTCGAAAACGAGTAAGTATGTTGAGATACTTTGAAAAAATTTAAGCTTGTGATTAATGGAGAGAAAACTCTCTTTTATAGTAAATATAAAGATAATCTTTTATTGAGATATTATTATATAAAATAGATAAACATGACAGATTAAAGATTTGAGAGATATTCTAGCTAGTCTTGAATAAGTTGTTAAAGATTTATCAACATCTATTAAGTCGTATTAAGTCGTACAGCCTGTTTTGCTGATACTTCCTTTCAAGTTGAACGGGAGATGGACATTTAACTTATTTCTAAGAAATTAATATCTTAGAACTGAAAGACCTTTTGTGAATATATCTGCTACCCGATCTTTTGAAGAGATGAACTTGATTTCTAGTTCTTTGCTTGCAACTTTTTCCTTTATAAAATGATAATATATCTCGATATGTTTCATCCTTGCATGAAACACAGGATTGGCAGTTAAGTATGTTACACCCAAATTGTCACACCACAGTTGAGGTGTAGGTGTTTGCAAACCAAGTTCCTTCAATAAGGACTGAATCCATATTATTTCTGATGTAGCAATTGCTATACCCTTGTACTCAGATTATGTGCTCGATTTTGAGACAATTATCTGCTTTCTTGTACTCCAAGATATTAAGGTACCACCAAAGTAAACACAAAATCCACTTGTTGAGTGCCTATCATCTATATTCCCAGCCCAATCTGCATCAGAATAGGCATGAACACAGAAGTCAGTTGAGTGTTTAATGTGCAACCCATAACTCACAGTGTGTTTTAAGTAACGTAAGATCCTTTTCACCATCTCCCAAAGTTCAACAAATGGTTCATGCATAAACTGGCATGCCTTGTTGACATCAACTGATTTATCTGGTATTATTAAGTGGAGGTACTAAAGTGCTCCAACAATGCTGCAGTAAAGTGTTGCATCTTCAAACTTATGTGTACCTTGCTTTGTAATGCTGAACTGAGTTGCAAGAGATGTGGTTACAGGTTTGATGCAATCCAGTTTTGTTCTCATCAACAAGTCAGCAATATATTCATGTTGGCATAGAATTAGATGTTTACCTTGCTACTGAACTTCTATACCCAAGAAATAACTCAGAGCACCCATGTCATTGAATGCAAATTATGTACCTAAGTTGGAGATGAGTTACTGTATATGCTCATTACTTGAACCTGTGATAATGATATCATCGACATAGATTAGCACATACAAAACACATGAAGTAGATATTTTGATAAAAAAAAAGAACTGTCAGCAATAGACCCCTTGAACCCATAACCAACTAGGTATGCACTTAGGCGTGAAAACCACACCCATGGAGCTTCCTTTAAACCATATAAAGCCTTGTTCAATTTACAAACATGGTTTGGATAATCAGGATCTGTGTAACCTGTAGGTTGCTTCATGTATACATTCTCCTCAAGAACCCCATGCAATGATGCATTTTGAACATCCAGCTGGCGCATAAGCCAGTCATGCATTGTTGCAATTGATAATACAAGCCAAATAGTACATGGCTTTACCACCGGACTGAATGTCTCACTGAAATCAACCCCTTCTTGTTGGTTAAAACCCTTTTCTACCAATCTTGACTTGTAATGATCAAAGCTACCATTAACCTTTTGTTTTAATCTAAATACCCATTTAGAGCCTACTACATTCATACTTTTCTCATATGGAACAAAATCCAAGTTCCATTCTTCAAATGCGCATTGTACTCCTCATCCATGGAGGATCTCTATTTAGGATCCTTATAAGCCTGACTATAGCATGTAAGATCCATTATATCTGTGAGCATAAGTTGATGTTTGGTGGCTGTTAAACACAAAATGTTGACTGGTTTTGTAATGCCTAATTTTTCTGTTGTGACCATTGGATGTTGAGGTTGAGGAGGCTGTATTGGATCAACCACAACTTCATTGTTTGTTGGATGTATGGCTTGATGTGGAGACACTGAATTAGCTAATGAAGTAGTTGGAGACTCAATTTGTGGTAACTCTGGTTCAACTTGTTCAAAATGAGGTGACTCAACTTGATAAGGAAGCTGCACATATGGAGTTGTAATTGAACTAAAAACTGGTGAAGACAAGAGTTTATTTGTAGCACTTACCTTACGTTCTTGTTGCACAGTTCCATCTTTTAGTCTGACACTGAATGAAAATGAATCTTCAACAAACTTGATGTGACGAGAGATGTATAATCGCTTTGTAGGTAAATGTAGGCATAAATAGCCTTTAAGGACACCATTGTACCCTATGAAAACACATGACGAAGATCTAGGTTGAAGTTTATTGTTATTATAATACCTTAAACTCGGGTAACATAAGCACCCAAATACTCGAAGAAAAGATAAATATGGTTTCTTGCTAAACAAAAGTTCAAGTGGAGATTTGATTTCTTTTTGTGAAGCTGGACACCTATTAATTACTCACTCTGTTTCAAAATTTTAGTCCGCGTTGACTTAGTCAAAATATTAAGGAGACCATGAGATTTCGTAAACCACCCTTGTTTATTTACCATATTTGTTTTTACAAAATAATGAATACTAAAAAATTACTTAAAATTGCATGATTATATTTTTAATAGGAAATGAAAGAGAAAGAATAAAAAATATTCCAAAATTTGGAAATTTAAGATTTCCATTTCATCCCCATGAAACATTAGGTAAAAAAAAAAAGATATCAATCATATTTATTTCCTATTTAAACATACATTCTTTATGATTTTATATTGGGTCTCATATAAAATGGATTCATAATGAAAAATAATAAGGGTATATTTGAGAGTTTACTGAGAAAATATGACTATAAACAGAACCCGAACATAATTTGAAACAGACAAAAATAGTATAGAGGATGAAAAATTTGAAACAGATGGAGTAATAAACAAGCAATTGTAAAGGCTTCAGACCAATATAAATTAGGCATGGATGCATGAAATAAAAGGGCCAACCCTGACTCGTGATGTGTCGAATTCGACGCCCAGCCAATCCATTTTGGGCTTAGGTATGACGACAAGAGAATCTGTGCATTGTACCAATTTCATTCAAAAAGGAAATGAACTTACGAAACTCTCCACCATTGTCTGATTGAAAGATTTTAATCTTGTGATTAGTGAGATTTTTAATTTGCAAAATGAACAAAGACAAGAAAAGCATCTGACTTGCTAACTAGGGGATAAATCCATGGATAATGGGAATAGACGTCTAATAAAAGAGGGTAATAATTAAAACCATTCCTTGATAAATAAGGGGACACCTAAGGGTTTATCAATTATTGTGCTACTAGAGGAAAAATAAAGTTTTTTACTTTTACTTAAATGACATGAATGATAAAACTTAAACACATTATTTGAAACTAGTAAAGAGTGGTTTTTGATCATTCTTGATATTGTCCTTAGCATGGGATGACCTAGTATTTAATGCCAAAGTGGTATTGTTTCTGAGACATAGACTGTAGGTGATGAGGTGTTAATCTCTCGAACTTCATCAAGAATGTTGAGTACATTCCTATTCTTGCCTCGCAACATGATATTCCCTGTGAGCTGATCCTTCATAATAAAAAAGTTTGAGTCAAACACAAAATAAACCTTGTTGTCTTTACAGAACTTGGAGACAAAAAATATATTTGTTTTAATTGTAGGAACATGAAGAAAATTATTTAGTGCAAAGCATCTATTTGTTACGAGTGAAAGATGCATTACCAATGTTCTCAACAGGTAAGGTATTACCATTTTCTACTTGAACTGTTTCTGTACCACCATACTCATGTTTGATATTTATGTTGTTAAGATTTGCTGTAAGGTGATGGGTTGCACCAGTATATGTGAGCCAATTTGCATTTGTTGCTCATCCTGGTAGTGCCAAGTATATTGTTGGCTTAGTGGGTCTTTGGCCTGACCTGTCTTCCTTGTAACGAAACCAACATCTTCGAGCTATGTGGTTTTTTTTCACGGATTTGGCAGGGTCCTGGATCTTGCTGATTGTAGGAGGGTCGAAACTTCCTTCTTTGGTTGTTGTTGAATGTACCCCTTCTTTGATTTGGGCTAACTGTTGTTGCAGCCCCATAACAAAGGTAAGAAGATGAACATAGAATGTGCTAGTAGTCATATCAGCAGCTGTGCTCAAGGATGTTATTATGGGATCATAAGATTGATCCAATCTATTCATGACCAAGGACATCATATCATCACCATATAAAGGAATTCCATGTGCTGCAAGTGCATCAAACATTGATTTATCCTTAGAAAAATAATCTTGCATATTACTATTACCTTTTCGAAGATTATACAATTCTTTTTTAAGATGCATCCGGTATGCTTTTGTATTTGGGGCAATTCGAGTTTCAAGTGCATCCCAAACTTGATTTGAAGTTGTTAATCCAACAACTCTTGTCGTCTCACCTTCTTTTAATGAAGATAATAGCTATCCCATAAGGATTTGGTCTTGTTCTACAAATTTTGTGTATGCAGGGCTTATATCTTGTGTGTTAGGTAGATGTTGTGGTGGTTTTTGTAAGGTTCCATCTACATATCCTGAAAGATTGTAGCCATTTAGGAGTGGTTGAAACTGTGTTTTCCACAGTAAATAATTGTTTTCATTCAACTTGATGTTAACTATATGATTGATGTGAAGTTGTTGTAGTGTTTAGGTGTTGGCATACATGATAAGTGTGGGATTGGATCTTCTGGATGATACCACCAACTCAAGAAAGATACTTTGAAGATTTTTCAGCTTGTTATTAATGGAGAGGAAACTCTCTTTTTATAGTAGATACAAAAATAATTTCTTAGTGAGATATTATTGCATAAAATATATAAAAATACGTAAAACAAATAAACATGAGAAACTAAAGACTTGATATTCTAGCTAATCTTGAATAACTTTTTTTCTTTTTGATCTGCTAGTCTAGAATAAGTTGTTAAATACTTATTCAACATTTATTAAGTCACACAATTTGTTGTGGTTAGGGCTGCACAGGAACCAACCGGAACCGAAGGACTGAACTGGACCGACGGAACTGAACCAGAACCGGACCGAACCGAGAGTATAGGGTACAGGTACACGGGTAGAGAACCGACCATAGGGAGATACAGGTACTCGGTTCTACCTAGGAACCGACCGGAACCGAACCGAGTGTACCTGTACCCTGCATTATGATGAAAAGAGGAACACTATCCTACATTATGCTGCCAAGTTTACACCTTCTGATCAGCTTAATTCAATCTCTGGTGCATATCTTCAGATGCAACGAGAACTGCAGTGCCGCAGTGGTTCAAGGTATGGGTATTTATCTGCTGTCTACTTAACTACTGGATATATATACATCCCTCACATCTATGATATCAAATGCCACTTTGATTTTGTTTATTTCTTGTACATTTCCTTTGTCTTGTAACTCTTTTCTAAACTTATTAGTAATTTCATTTTGTTCAGGGGGTCGAAAATATGATAATTGATAAAAATAAATTCAAGAGAAATAGGAATGGGGATACAGCTCAACGTATATTTACAGAGGAACACAAAGAGTTAGTGGAAAAGGGAGAAAAGTTGTTGAAGGATACATCTGGATCGTGCATGGTAGTAGCATCCCTTATTGCCATGGTAGCATTTGCAGCTGCTTTTACTGGTCCTGGTGGTAATATTAGTGATAGTAATAACACCAAGAACGGCAGCCCAGTTTTCTTAGATAAGACTTCATTTACTGTCTTTGCGGTTGCAGATGCCACACCATTATTCTCTTCTGTCACATCAGTATTGATGTTCTTGGCCCTCATCAGGTACTGGTGGACACTTATTCTCTATGGTAACCACTGGTGGGCACTTATTGTGCCATCAGGTATTTGCTCATAATGAATTTTGTTGGGTTATTTGTTGCTTTTGACATAGAATTAATGCCTGTAGAGGCGTTCCTTGTAAGTTTAGTAGCTCAGCTCCTTTGTAAGTTGGTTCTTCAATGCATACCTAGCCTTCTGCTTCATCTGGGATCAGAATTGGCAAGAGGTAGATTTTGTACTACTGTTTGTTAGGAGCGAAGTACTGTCACTCCCTATACCCCGTCATAGCTTAGTTAGCTTTTTTTTTTCAACTGGTTTTTGAATTCAGAGCTTTTCAAAAAAAAAAAAAAGGAGATATAGGACCGGAACCGAACCGAAAGTACACGTACAGGGTACAGGTACACGGATAGGGAATCGACCATAGGAAGATACAGATACACAGTTCTACCAATAACCGAGCCGAACCAACCTTTGTGTACCCTTAATTGTGGTGATACATGCAAACAATACAATATACCAATTTTTATATTTTTAATTTGGATAAGATTGGTACAGGGGTTACCAAATTGAACAAGAGAGTCACCGGTACCAAATAAAATTAACCCTTCAATCCTACAAACTGTGGTAACCCCATGGAACTTATCACTCGAGATCAAGAAATAAAGCTTGTGTTAGCAATAAGAAAGAATGTGAAGCATAGGTTCTTTGAGTCTTTTCAACGTGACATTTATTCCAAGGGAAAAGTAGGAAAAGGGCTCCACTTATATGACAAAACAAAGGAAACAAGAAAAAGCAAGAGTATCCAACATGTGTCACTAGTTAGGGTTGGAGTGTGAGATCAAAACACCCTGAACCGCACAAAATTACATTAATTCGTGTCTAGTGATCTGCTCTAGCTTACTCTTCCTACAACGTCGACCAAAAATCAACCAAGAAATACAGAGTAGAAGTCAGAAGAGAAGAAAACTGAAAGTATTCCATATTTCTTAATTCTATTCGAGTTTTTGCTGAATTGGGATTGATGGAAGGCGTGGTGGGAGAAATGAAAGACTGAGATGAACTTCTTTTGTTGGGTCAGAGGCGATCAAAGCCTAGGACCCATCGCCATGGATGAACTATTGTTACCTGGGTCGCTGGGAACGAGTGCAAGCTTGACGCTGCGACTGGGACAAACTATATTCTCTTCAGCTTCTCTGTTATTTATGTCTTTTGGTGTTGAATTTTACAGCTATACTGCTTTTTGGTAAATTTCTTTGATGAAGATCATCTAGCTTCATTTGCAAGACCGATATCTTCCATTTTTAGTTTATTTTTCAGTTTATTCATAATCTCTACAATTCAAAAGAAAAAGAAAAAGAAATAGATTTTTATTTATTCAGTTGCTTAATTATTTACTTATATGAATATTAACTCTTGAAACTTGTTCCAATCGTATATAGAGGTCAAGTTCAAATTTCGAACACCATTTTTAAGTCGTGGGTATCCTGCTGAATCGATTTTTTGATTGCGTTATACAGCTACTTGGTAACAGTCATGGGTTTAGTGCTTCCGTGGAGTTTTACACTGGCAATGGTGGATGCGTATTCACTGTGTGCTAAGTGCCCTCTTCGGCAACCAGGAATTATGTGGATCATTATAATAGGAGATTGGGTATGCGCCTGTTCGCATGTTTAAATTGTTCAATGACCCTCTTAGCAACCCCTTTCATTACTTGGAACAAAAATTCATACACTTCAATGCTGCACTGTACAGGTTTTATCAATTCTGGCCTTAGCAGCAGCTTGCTCTACGGCTGCGGTGATAGATCTCTTGCTCCAGAACGATGGAAGCTATTGTCCTCCAAAGTTCTGCAGCAGGTACCAATTTTCTGCCGCAATGGCTTTCTTATCTTGGATTCTGACTGCCACTTCATCTCTTTTCAATCTTTGGGTAATTCCCTCCTTGTGATTATTAGTTATGTCTCTCCCACGGCTGTATTCAAATACATACAAAACTTGACTGTGTAATAGTAAAAAAGTACAATTCTAACCTAAATGTATTTTATGAGAAAATGGTTGGAAAATATGTAGTTTGGCTGATATTACAAAAAGAATAATGGATAATAATTATAATGTTTCTTTGTCAAGTTAATCATGTGAGTTCATTTATAAATAACGATTATGTTATAGATGATTTTCTATAATGGCAGATCAGCTATTCATTCGACTGGCATCATCAGATCTTGGCACAAGAAATGCTGCTAGGCCAGCCAAGGGGATGAATTCCTAGATCTTGGCACAAGAAATGCTGCTAGGCCAGCCAAGGGGATGAATTCCTAACCGTAAAAGTACTGTTGCGGTTAACTAGGAATAATCCCGAGGAATCTCCATCTTCCCCAGGAATAATATTTGGTGGTCATTAACCAGGCCTAGAACGTCTCCATTTTGTCTGGCAGACGCATTTTTGAAGCAGTAAGAGTGCAAAACCCTCCTTGTGAGATAAAACAACAAGTTTACTTCAAGTGCAGATTTGTGGGCTTATGGCTGGTATCTCTAACAGTCACTATCAACAAACTCCTAAACAAGTAGAAGTGGATGAGTAGCTGCTTCTTAGTATGGGGTTCCCACAACTCAAACTTTTGCAATATCTTTTCTATCCACTTACTCCAACCCTACCAAGTACCGATCTCCATCCACAGGTTTCAGTTATTGTACCACTTTGCAAACCAGTGACGAGAACCAATGAATACTTGCAAAGTTTGGCAGTACCCATTGCTAGAACTTCAGCTCTTTAACTATCAACGCTTAGACTTGAACAAGATACACACCATATGCTGAAATCAGATTCAATCTCTAGTATTAGCATGTTCCGCAACTGATATAAGCAACATCACATAGTAGAAACCAAAAACAGATTGTAATAAAAGAAATGAGTAAAAGATTAGCATGGACTTCTACTTCTATTTCCTCGTAGTACGAGGGATAAAGACTGATTTTCATTAGGTTATATGTGGCTAGAAGAGAATCCTTGTCATGCATGTCTCTCCAACCTTTCCATCATGAGTTGGAGAGACACCTCAAGGCTACATGGGACAACACATAGGACAGCTCATACAATGATTAGATTAAACTAGCATTAACCATAAATAAGATAACATATATGATTAAAACACCAAATCATACGATTCATACCATAAGCCAGATTAAACAAATCTGGCTTAACTTAAACAAAGCATGCATTAGCTTAAACTAATAAGGATTTGTTAAACCATAAAAAGTCTAACATCCATAACTTGTTTACAATTGCGAGTAAAATGTGTTTCCTCCAGAGTTCATCTAACCATTTGAATGAACATTAACAAACAAAAATGTGTTCATATTTATAGTAAACCAGATGCATAAACAAGGAAATATAATTCTCTTGTTCACCAACTAGAGACTGACGGGATCTCATCCTAGTAAAGTGGGGTGATGCAGTTTTTCTTGTTTATTCTTTTCTAAATCAAAATTATTAGTATTTTGCTTTGTACTAGCAAATCTAACAACTAATGTTTTCAACTAATCTGGTCATAAGTACTTGTCGGCCCCTCCCTGACTTGTAACTTGGCTCAAAGTTTTAGACTGAGTTTCACTCAAGCTAGACCAAGAAAGATTACTGCATATTTGCCTCACATCTAAATAGAGTGCTGAGTCTGCTGACAGAAAAGATCACGATCCGTGCAACCAAGAATTCTGTTATAAACCGAAAGTTGTAAATTGGTTGAGAAACAAAGAACAACAAAGACTGAGTTGCCTAAATGTGGGTGTTCAACAATCCTGTGGCTTGTAAATGCATGCAGGTACAACCTACAGAAAAGATATAGAACACAAGAGTGCAAGAACTCAAAGGTTCTAAATAGAACGAGATAATGTTAAAACATTTTCATTATTCGATATTTTTCAGTCTTAGGTCATATATAAGTCAGATAGTCATACAGAACGAACACAGTACAGGGACTAGTAAAATCAAATATCAGATTTTCAATTTAAGTATCCCACAAATTCAAGCTCCTCATGTTTTGTGACACAGCAACATAACATGACAGAAAAGAGACAATCATAAGCAAAATTAATACCTTCACTTTATGCGAGTCAATGTTGACAAATTGAAACGACCTCTTATAATGGCATATACTCAACCTGAGAAAAACAGGCAAGAGTGAAGAAGATAAATAGACAAGGGCAGCAACAATGTGTGGGGAACTTCAGGACTCAGGAGTTAGATCCAAGAAAAGAAAGAGTCATAAGGGATTAACTAGCATAACCAGAAGGGTTTCCAAGTGTTACATACAAGGTGGGTATCGTTTGTTTACTTTAACTTACAAAAGTAACATGGTCCAACGGTTATCGACGCTAGGCCCCTCAGATGCAAGCATAAATCAATCAAGGGTTTCACAGGGTACAAGGGAAGTTAAACCAAAGCCACTATGACATCCTACATTATGCATAAACAAATGCAAAATGGACGAAGTCATGATATCTTCACGATTAATATCTACAATCTCTCAGCTGGTACATATGATTGCGAAATCATGCAGTTAAAAAAACTTTAGGGTCAATACTAACAAGTGACAATGGTTCATCACTTCAGCTATCAAGCAAAAGAGGTCTGAATTACTGATATAGAACTCCTATTGGAAAACCAAGTCAAATGTCAATGAGCCGAGCCTGACAGCAACTAAATTATTCCATTTTCATACCATTTCTTTCTTGTTTGAGTCCTAGAAAACTCTGATGCTAAATTGGTGGTTTATGTCATGCTAGGACATCTCGAGAGATTACCTTTACATCACCCTTGCTTATTCATAAAATTGGCCGGCATTTCAAACTGTGAATAGTCTGATAAAAATAACTACGCTGCTGAGCTTTACTTTTCATATCTAAAATAAAACCCTAAAAGTTTAAACCCTGATCAAACTTCAAATCTTACGGTGACTTCATACGAATTCAAGGTTTGATGATATCCTATCGATTCTTTGAATGTCGATACTATCCCGATAGAATTAGGCCTTTATGTTGAGGGGTTTGATCAGAATTTGATGAAAATTCTGCGGATTGGGACGAAAATATAAAGAAAAAGAAAATGTAGAAGTTGAAGAAGAAGATTTTTACCTGTACATATCTCCATTGAAAACAAACTTAGTTCGAAACATCGAATTCAGAATCTGATCGAAGGAAACAAAAATCATAAAAGACTGGACCATTTCTCGATTTGTGCGTGTCATCCTTGGACAGAGCCAGCCGCCAGGCTAATCTTCTCTGTATCGCTTCCAATTTTATTCGATGTCCTGGAACCGACATAAATTCTTAGTTTCAAATTATTTCAACAGCATTTGCAAATAAAGCTCACACATTCAACCGTGATGAGACCCTTATTTTTCAATGGACGGAAATAGGCGTTTTATGACGTAGTAAATCTGTGAGGACATTTGTTAAAATTTAATTGGTATAAATAAATTGGTTTAATAATTTTTAAATTTTTATTTATAGGGCGAAAAGATGATTAAAATTAGATACTATTTAAATATTTAAGAATTTTTTTAAATATTTTTTTACTGTCTAAAATTGGATATATTACCCAAATTTTTATTTTTAACAAAACTATTTTTTTACTATTTTTTAAACTGGTGACTATATATATCATTTGAAGACCATTTATCTTTTGGTATTGAGATACAAAATTCTAGTTCAACGTCGTGTACACTTTACAAACTTTGTTTGAATATATATAATCTAAGACACATTTCAGTTCTACAGACCAATGTTTCAAATAACTTAAGAGTTTTATTGTGTTTTATGGAACTTTTATGAGAAATGTTTCGTGAACAACCACAATCATAAATTAACCTCTATTAAAAGTATTTACTAGCCAAGGCTCGGTCTTGATGGAGTGTGAGAGTCAGTTGCCATTAGGTGGTCATTTAGAGATGACCTAACCAACAAGTTACAGTAAACCTATATAGAGCAATTCAAACACATGCCAATAGCTTTCTATCTCACACAAAGCAACAAAAATGGTTCTAGATACTGACTGTAGTTTTTACTTGGCAAAAACAATATAAATTTACTGAATAAAGTAAAAGATCCATAATAATTAGCAATATCATTTATCATTTTGATTACATCAGGATGTATAAACGAAATTGAGTGGAACCTATTACCACTACCATTACCAGGCACATATTATTATGATAATGCCCCATTCCATAATAACAACCACCAACAAGTATACCCATATGTCCACGACCATTCCAAGACCACATTGCCATCATCTTCCCTCTTCTCCCGCCTCTATGCGGATCCGACATTGGATTCCTCGGAATATTATGACCTTTTCCACTTGACTCATTCAAACTTTGCATAACCAGCGTTGTTGTAGATAACAAATACGACGACGAAGACTTTTCATTTGACAACCCCTCTTGCATTATTTTTAAACAAAATCTATACTTTTTTGAAAATAACTAGCAACATTCTTTTTTGTCAACATTCATCATCTGCATAATAGTTTTCATCACGACATTCTTAATAACTAAATGTCTAGTTTCATTAATAAACTACACATGATGCACTTAGATACGTTAAAAAACAACACATGATACACCTGGATATATCCACTATTGATATTGTTATTCTTATTTCAGTGACAACACATGATGAAACCAGTTTCATCCAGTGGTAACACTTTATGTACCTTGGTGGATCCAATGGTAATACAAGATGAAACCAGGTTCATTTAATAAAAACACACAATGAAACCAGGTGCAGTAGAGTGTACATTAAGATGAAACAAATTTAAAAAAATATGTAAACAAGGATTTACACAATTGCATCAGATTCTAGGCCAAAATGTAAATTGTTTATGTATACAAGTGCATCCAGTAACAACACATGGATGTACAAGGTTTCCAAACCTTCTATCTTAACTCGCTAACGTCTTTCACGTCATTTTTACTCTATGTTCTTGATTCAGTAATCTTCCCGCTTTTCCTTCTTACAACGATTTAAATCATAATTCATTCATAATGACCATTTGTAAACCTAGAGGAATCCATGTATATCATACTTTAAACCTTGATGAAACCAAGTTCAATTGATTCTAAAACAGGATGAGATAAAATAACCAAGTTCAATTAAATCTAAGACAGGATACAACCAGTTGCATCCTAGTTTAAACATGGATTAAACCAGTTTCATCCTAGTTTAAACCTGGATAAAACCAAATTCAGCTGAAGGATAAAACCAATTTATCCTAGTTTAAACTTGAATGTAACCAAATTCAGCCAAATCTAAACCATATTTCCCCAAGTTTATGCAATTCTAGACTAGGGTTAAACAAAATTCGACTAAATTTAATCATAAATACCCAAATTCATCCCATTATACAAAAATAATTAATAACATTGAAAACAGAAAGCAATACCTTTAGATGGAGGCGCCATTGTGTCCTACCAATTCAACAAAACTATTAAAACATAAAATCAACTAACTGTTAGTTCAAGTTAAAATCAACTAAATAGGAAGCAACACAATTTGGAAGTATTTTATAGGGTTCCATAATCATTAAAAATTTAATAGAAAACCAAAAATCAAATACATAGAAATAGTAATTACTGTCATGTTGGTCGTGATTAACGGATGAAGTTTTCTGGTGTCTTGGGTGTTTGTGGTGATGGTGGTAGTTGAGAAATAAAATCGACTAGGATTTTATGGTGGGGGTGGTGGTTAAGGGATAAAATTAACTAGGGTTTTTGGTGTTTGCGGTGGTGGTAAAGGTGGAGGTTAATGGATGATTAAAGTCGCCATGGTGGTGGCCAATAAGAGATGAAAGTAAATTTTTTGTTGCTGATTTTTGCAATGACGACGGTGAAGAATGTTCAATGTAGATGGAAGACAGTGTGTTGATGATGTCAATGAAGGAGAATCAAGATAATAAAAGATGAGGTTTATTATTTTTTTGTTAGTGAAGAAATTATATGGTGGTGGACAAGGTAATGAAAGATAGAGTTTATTCTGTCATGAAGAAAGATGATGGTGGAGAGAGAGGATACATTTAGAGAAACTAGGAATTATTTTATGATGGTTCTAATATGTCATAATGGAGAAGAGTTAAGGTTACAATAGTCAGTTTTATGTTTAATATATTCTTGTCCATTTCACCCAACTTAATAATTTACGTGTCCAGTACAACCTGACTTTAAAAATTCCTTGGCATTGACCCATTTTCTCGAAAATTTTTGGGTAAGAAAAATCCACTTTTGAATTGGTTGTTACACTTATAAATTATGATTTTTGTTAAAGGGAGAGTAAAAAATGACCCGAGAAGGCGAAAACCGTAGTTGACTCACTAAGTAGACCGATTCGTATAATTAATTTTGACTCGGACAAGTATACCCTTCCCACACTCATCTCATATGCTTACAAAATCAAACTAAATTTTGCCAAACCCAATCAATACAAACCTATCTTTTCAACCGTTCTCTTCCAATCTCATATTTGAAATAACCCCATCTTCTAATTCTCGTCGCAGTGTATCTTTCTTTTTGTAATCCAAATTCGAGTAAAACCCAATATCCTAAAACTCTTATTCTTTGATGGTACTTAGGTCTTCTCTGCAAAGAACTAGTTTAACCATATGCTTTCTCTCGATCTATCTTCACCATAACCACCGGTTCAGTTCTTATCATACCACACCACCATATTCTTCTTTGTTGCAGCGCCTCTCATCCCTGTCTTTTCTTGTTGGAACCTCTTTGCCACGAACTGAATCTACCTATAATATTATACGAATCAATCTGGTTAGTAAGTTCACTTAGGTTTGGTATATAAGCATGTGAGGGGAGCGTGAGAAGGGTATACTTGTCCGAGTCAAAATTAATTATACAAATCAGTCTAGTTAGTGAGTCAACTACGGTTTTTGCTCTCCTCGGATCATTTTTTGCTCTCCCTTTGACAAAAATCATAAATTATTACACTCCTCATACTTAATTGTACCAAGTTAGCGTTACCTATAGTGGATGGACAACGCCGCAGATCGACGATTTTCCCTTAATCATCTTTATAAAAACCTGTGTTAACTTTTATATTTTATACCAGAACAAAATAAAAAATAGATACTAAATATATTTATATTTGTCGTAGGGTCTTGTTCCCATGTATGTGCAACCCATATACATGTAACCGGGATTTACCTCATAACTTATATACAGAGGGTTAAATCTATGTAACATATAACTCATATCTAACGAATACGAACTCTTCTTTTGTTGCCTATTTCTTGTTCTTCTATCTTCTAGTAATACTACAACATGTTACCAGCACGATTTTACCAACTGGCGTAATTTTTTTTTCTTCATTCGAAATTGGTGATGAATTACTTCTTGAAGACAATAACGTGGTTATGATCATATTTTATTTACATAATGTATGCGACACTAGGTATTCCCCTTTAACAAAAGAATTTTGTGTACATATTGTATATATTAGGGTTCCACGAATGTATGGTTACCAAACATAGAGATTCCACCATTTGATTTCCATGAAATTTAAATATGTTATACTATATTAAGTTTTAAAACTGTTGACTAAGTTTTCGTCGAGAACAGAGTATGAATCCATTTTCAAAATCTTTGTGAACTATAAAAGTTTTCGTTTAGAAAAATTCATAATTCCAAACGGTACTGTAAAACTTTAATATTATGAATTAAAACCGTTGGATAGTTCTCAATTTTTGTTATATGTTATATATTGATCTTATGTATGTCCTGTATAAATTTCATAACGATCCGACCATGTAAATTACTTGAAAGTATATGATATTTCCAGACGTGTCTACGAAAAACGTGATCTGGAACAGTCATACGTCGTAATCCATATTTTCTTATCTAGCCGTTAGAATACTATGAAATTTTAATATGTTTTGTGTAACATTTTGAAGAATCTTCTTTAAAAAATTTATTATGATTGGACAAGGGTAAGATTGTATACCGTTAGAACGATCAAATAATAAAAAATTTCAGCTTTATGGTTAATATTGTGTTTCAGGCCTATATGATAATTTCAAGTTTATTATCAGTGGGTTTGAGTACTTCATATATAATGGATCACATATGTGCACTTTGTTGGACATGACCATGTCAACCCAATGGACCAGACCTTAACTAAACAATTAACCGGGTTTTGACTAAACCAACTAGATTCGAATTTGACTTTGTTGGAAGGAAAGAGGAAGTGCGAATATTAATTCTATCAAAATTATTTGTCTCATTTTAAATGTACTTTTTGTTTGCATTGGTTGATATCAATCTTGAAACAATCTGTAATATTTCTCAGAAAGGTACGAACAACTATCAATTTTCAAAAATAACACATTAAAAAGGTATGGGAAACTATGCCTAGTGGGTAGCATGAACACAAATCTAGTCCCTGTAATGATTAGTCCATATTTCGTTTGTTTTTTTTTGTGATGGAAGAAGATTATTTACCTCGTTAGGGTGTACTACACACTGCTATTTTTTTAATCTTTAAATGCATTCGTTCTTATTGTGTTTTTTTTCTTCTGTTCATTAAGAATCAAGCTTTTTATATAATATTTTGTAATGTCGCTTGAGCTTGATCCCATATTTACAACAAAATTATTTGTATGGTTTTCTAGCCTGTTTTGATTGGGAAGTCTAGCTTTTAAGTGAAGTTTTTTATTAAAAATAAATAAATTATTACTCCATGTTTTTTTTCATAAAAAGTAAAAATAAATTTGTTATTATTACTTCTAGTCACCGATCCTAATAAAATCCTTGAATTCAATATAAGGGTGTTTTTCAAAATTTTGTGAAGTAAAAATATATAAATCTCAAGTATTTTGATATATGAAAAACCCCAAGGATGTTATTTAAATGATATGGAAGGTTCAAGGTTCTAGTTTTCTAAATCTCTTAATCCTGACTTTAACAAAAGAATTTTATTTTTGATTCCTAAGATTAATGACCCTAAGAGACTTTAGACCAATAAAGTTATACAACATACTTTATAAGATTATTTTAAAAATTCGGGCAAACATAATGAAAGGATCGCTTGATAAGATGATTTCATCCTATCGGTCTGCTTTCTTGCCAGCTAGCAAGTGTCTGATAACACTATTTTGGCAGATGAGTTGATCTATATTCTAAAGCATAAGAAAACTAAAATTGGTTATTTAGGGGTTAAGATTGACATGTCGAAAGTTTTCGATGGGTCAGCTGAGAATTTATAATAACATCAATTTAAGCTATGGGTTTCTGTAGTGATTGTGTACAAATTGAGTGTTTTAAGCTTCCTAAAAAGGTAATTCATAGAATCAAATCAATCAAGAGAGACTTCTGATGGGTTAAAGAAACAAATTTTAAAGGTGTATACATAAAGTCTTAGAATTTTTTTAGTAAACCTATTAGTATGGGTGGTATAAGCTTCAAAGAAGCAAGCAAAATGAACCAAACAATGATAACTAAGATTACTTTGAGGATGGTAAGTGAACCAAATTTCTGGTATATGTTCAAATTTTGGAGGGAAAAAAATATATGAGAAAAACACTTCTATTTTTAAGCCAAAAAAGAATATTCTTGGATATAAAAATATATAATGCAGGGTGTGAATTTGATTCATTAATACACTTGTTTAGAAATTGGAGATGGTCAATACACCAACATACAATAATGGATAAATATTTTCCAATAAGAACATAATGTTGACACTTATGACATAACTAATAAGTGTAACAAACATACGATTGATCAACTTTCCTCAGATTATTGCTCAGAAAATCCTGAATATTCGTATACTTTTGGACTCAAATAATGCCTTAGAATGGGATAAACCTAGATGGAAACTCACTAAGGATATCAAATTCATTATAAAATCTTTATATGACAGGCTTAGTGGCGTTAATACAATTGCTGATAAAAAGGAGAAGTTTTGGAAACAATTATGGAAAACAAACTTACCTCAAAGGATAAAGTTGTTCATTTGGAGATGCACAAACAATGCTCTACATGTTAGACATATTTTAGGTTGTTTTATAGACTCAATATATACTAAATTTATATTATATGAACTTAGAATTGAAACTTTAAACCATCTTCTTCTTTTCAATGCAGTCTTACAAGATGTATTTTGGTTTTACCCTCCTTTTTATGTGGATTTTGAATGTTCCTTCTGACTAAACCTTTCAGAAACATTATGAATTGGGCAATGTAGGAACAAGCTTGGAAAATCAAATATTAATTGAATTTTAGGAGCAAAATACTGGTTTATCTGGAAAGAAAGATGCAACATAATCTTTCAAGATAAATTATTACATACTGCAATCTTTGTTCAGAGATATCTGAGCTTTGGTGCAATTCCCCTGTCAAGACCAATACAAATCTCCCTTCTATGGGTCTTTGTACAAAAACTAAAATTTCTTAGAAAACTCCAATCTAAACTGTCTAAAACTTAACTTTGATGCATTTTGGATTTCATCTGCCTTAAACTTTAGTTTCAGTTTAATATTAAGAGATGATGCAGAAGATATCAAAGAAGGTGGAGTATTCAAAGCTTCATGTTCACAAAAGGAAGAATCTCTAGCTCTGTTGCAGGGAGAAAAATGGGACAAAAATTTAAAAAATATTGCTAACTTTTAAATTGAAGGTGATTGTAAAAGGTAATTGCTTTTACTAAAGGGGAACAATCTTTGATGTCCTGACAGAATCATGGAATTGTGAAATAAGCAAATGTTTATTTTGAAAGGCTGCTCAAATTTTATGGGTTTCAATTTTACTATCAGATATGGATATCAAACAGTTGGCAAGTTGGCATTGAATGCAAGGATATCCTCTCTGCATAATATCTGGATGCATATAATGCCTAATTTTTGGGTCCCTTTCTTGTTATTATATAATATTAATAGTAGGAGTGTTTCCTTTCCGGCAGTTAAACATAATGATAATTGTTTTAGGGTGAATTCGTAAAGGGGAGACCAATCCTAGTCACAACAAGGACTACACATATCCTAATTGAGTAAGAGAGAGAAGATCATTTTCTTAGTACTAGGGTTGCACATCGGGTCGGGTTTGGCCTCACCCGCACCCGACCTGCCAGTTAGCGGGTATTTTTTTTTTACCCGCACCCGACCCGTCGTAGGACGGGTCGAGTCGGATCTGACCCGACTTTACGACGGGTTGGGTGGGGTGACCCGCTATCACCCGTCTTAAATCAAACAAGGTAAATCCAACGAATATGAGATAACAACTAAACCTACAGTCCTGATTAGGTTCTCATGACCTAATCTATTCATTATCTACTCATCTTCTTCCGCCCACCAACTGAAGCTACTCTGAAGAAAAATCTCTTCACCTTTTTTTTCTACTAGAATCGAGATCAACCAATCGACTAACTTAATTGTTGCCTGATTTCTGATCATTTAATTCTCCTCCAAAGCAAACCCATGGCAAAAAAATCAATATTTACTACCTCCTTAAACAGAATCGAGCTCAAATCTCTGAAATACAGCAACATCTCGTTGTACCCATACCATTAAAACTCATCATATGACCAAACCCTAGATTCACTTTCTTCTTCCATCACTCAAGCTTTCTCTTTCGGTTGCAGCATCTCAAACAATCAAACCCCAAGTCTTCATCTAATGTTGTTATGGAATTTCTAACCTAGAGAGATATGAGACGAAACCAGAAAAATACATGAAACCTACTTCAAATTTAGATCGTTCTTCCTAAATTTCGATTTTAATTTAATTTTTAATTTGATTAATATTATTCAAAACTGAAAATGCGAAGGGGATTACTATTATTCATAAAAACCCAACAAAAATAAAGAACACAAGCATCAAACTGTGAGAAAAAAATAAGAAAACAAATCCTAAATAATGAAGAATCATAGAAGTGTTAAGAATTGAGATTTGAAGAAATTAGGGAATAAAAAGGAAGGGGATTCCATATCGTCTTCTTCAGACTTCATCATCTTCTGCCGATTTCTCATTCTTTATCATCTTCTGCCGGTTTCTTCAAGATCGTCTTCTTCAGACTTCTTTAAGCAAGCTTAATTCCAGCAAGTTATACTCAGTATTAAAATCCAACTTAAAACTTTTTGAACCCATTAAAAAACCTAGATCTAAAAATCCAAGGTTACAAAGCCTTGTTTATCGAAAGAATCTAGGCAATTTCAATCGATGGCGTTTGTTAAAGAGATTGGGGTGTTTTTGATGTTGATGATAATTGTGGTGGTGGTGCAAAAAAAGACGAGGTTAAGGTTAGTGATGGCTGAGTACTGAGAGTGAGAGCTTCTGAACTTGAAGAAAAGCGAAGTAGTGGAAGAGGAATAAAGGATGGTGTTGGTAACAGGAGAAGAAAGAATAAGTTTTTTTTATGGCGGGTGGGCGGGTCGGGTCGGGTGAGAGGATCTATCACCCGCACTCAACCCGCCAGAACTCGGGTTTTTAAAAATCACCCGCACCCGACCCGTTCTTCGGCGGGCCGGGTGAAATTGGGCGGGTGCGGGTTGGGTCGGGTTTGTGCAGCCCTACTTAATACTATTCATTTTCCTTTTATATACTTTCTTTCTTCATCTCTCTTTCACACATATCCCTTCAAAACCCATAATATTACCAAGTGCCATCTCATCAATTCTACCCTTTTTGCTTCTCCTTTTATTCCTTCCTTATCCTCATATTTCCATGGGTGTTCTCCTAAAAGCTTGGGCTTAGTCCCCAAGTCCCAAGATAATCACGGGTTCAATACCATTTAATAGAGGTGACTCCCCTTATCAAGGGATATTCATTTTTCAGGTATCAACATTAGTCCCCTAACTATTGGGATAACCGTTTAGGCAGCCCAATAATTACCCAAAGTATTTTTTATATCAGTTCCGATCGATTATCTTTAAAATACACCCTCTAAGCGCTCATGACGGTTTCTCATGAGACGTGTCTGAAAACTTTTTGAAATTCTCTCGCGGTTACAAACCTTTGTCTCTCCTCAGTCTTTAAAGGTCTTCGCTATATATATTTGAGGCCTCTTTTTTTATAGTTCATTTCCTTTTTATTTTACACACCCTCTCTCCTTATTGACCTTAATGTCAGATGATTTCCCAAGACACTCCTCAGCGGAAGAAGAAGATGCCGAAAAGATGGGGACATAGGCGGAAGCTGAGTCGAGCGGTCACTTTGACGACGAGCGCCTTCTTACGCCTGCCAATATGGTCTCAGACACTATACAAGAAATTCTTGGTAACCAAGATTTATTACAAGCCATGAAGCCTGAGACTTTCGACGATAATCAACGGATTCCTCCTATAGACGACTATCTTGACTCCCGCCTTGTCAATCCAACTGTGCTACCTTTTTTCTCCTCTCCCAAGTGGCTTATGCATGCCGAGGAAGGTAACTCTCCACTTCATCCGTTCAAAAAAATTCCGTGTATGGCAATTCAATGCGGGGATTACCATCTTCCGATCGTAGACTCAAGTTCATCAGCGGAGACTTCTTCTTTTTGGGAGTCTTGGGTCGCATATATGTGTTCCAATCCCGATCATTCAGCTACAATTTTCTCCTTGGGGATAAACGATGTGATAGAAGCATCTCTTTATTGCGTGGTTGTCAAATATAAAAACGACATACTCCGGCTCTACTCGCGTTGGGTATCTCAGGTCCATACTTTTTTTTTTGCTTGGGGCGACGCGGCTCCAGTGCTAGAGGATGTTGTTGCTCTAATGGGGCCGCCGATTCATGGGTCTCACTTATATCACGAAGCAGATATCCACAAGGTCATGAATGACTCAGATAAGGCTATATATGCCTATTTGATTAGTTGTAAAGGTAAATCTTGTGAGGATAATATAGAGAAGAAGGATGACTCCCAAGTAAAGGGAACTTGTCCTGAAGGGAGTATCGCTGAGCCAAGGAAGCCTACCAAGGGGAAGTCTAAAGTAACCCCGACTCCAATAAGAAAGGAGAAAACCTTGATATCTAGTGGCAAAGGTACCCCAACTCGTCCAATTGGTGAGAAGATGATGGATGATGCCATGAAGGCCCCCGATGTTTCGTTATCGGGCCAAGTTGCTCGAGGTAAAACTCCTTCCGGTCATGATGTCAAGGTAAAAAGCGTGCCTCGTTCCCTCTGTGGGTGAGGTATTGGGCTCCGACTCTTACTGGCGGAAAAGTTGGTTCTCCTGCTCGGAAAGAAAAGGTTCCCCGCGCTGAACTAGCGACATTTCTTCTCTATTGGCTTTGTCATGATATTTTTAAACATAGCCCTCGTGACACCATCAAAATGAGTTTGTGCTAATGGTTGTACTGATGTTACGGGGTATCTATTTTCCTTAGGCTCCCATGTTCCTGGGAGGCTTGTATCGCCAGTAGGGTTGCACAGAAACCGCCCAAAACCGACAAACCACCCTAAACCGATAAAACCGCACAGAATCACAACCGAACCGTATATCCAATGGTCGGTGGCAGTTTAAGATTATAAGTAACCGCTAAGATCGGTTCGGTCAATAGTTTTAGGGTTTAGGCCGACCAAACCGACCGCCTAGGAACCAATCTATGTGAGTCGTTGACCTGTTTAAATCCTAGCCGTGTATATACCATATATATATAACAATCACCTAAACCCTAAAATAAAAACACTTCTTCTCTTCTCCTTCTCATTCTATTTTCCACTGCTTACCTCGTCACCACCACGAGCAGTACCACCACCTCCATCACCACGAGCATCCCCACCATTTTTTTTTACTGTTCTTCTTTTTTCTATTTCCAATCACAAGATTAATAACATTTGAAGAATTAATAGTTGAAGATTCAACGATTTAATAGCAATAAGGTAAATCTAATGTTTGGTTTTATGATTACATCTATTCTTTAACTTCTAATTTTGATTTGAGTGGCTTGATTTTGGTTTAATTGGGGTTATTTCATATGAATGACCCTAGATATTTTTATTTTTGGATTTTTAAATTGGGGGTTATAGTGGTGGGTACTGACTTGTTTTAATCTATTTATGAATTCTTTTTTTTGTGTGTGTGCTAATTTCAGGATTCAGGGTTGTGTTATGGTGTATGATTAAGCTTACAAAGAACAACAAAAAGTTCATACGATAATTGCTAAGGATTGCTAATGGTGAAATGAAATTGTGAATTGGAAGTTGTATATATATAAGATGTTTGTAATTTTGAATTTGAGAAGTTCTGTATGCTTTTCTTAGGAAACTGTATGTGGATTTTTTTGTGAAGTAATTGATTACCCGAAAGCTAGTGAATAGAAGCCATGATTCAGTTTAGGTTTAGATATCTTTTAATTAGAGTTTAATTATTTTTTTCTTATGGAACTCTAGTGTTAAATATGTCATTGATAATGAAACGAATACAAGAATTATTGTTTCTTACCTATTTTTCTTAGTAGGTTTTACATCGGTTGAAAACCGATAAAAAACTGCAAAAAACTGAACCGACTAGGGGAAGTTCAAAACCGAACCGATTTTTATAGCCTGTCGATGGCAGTTTTCAAACTGCCGAAACCGCCACCGACCGACCGTTGTGCACCCTTAATCGCTAGCTAGATCTCTTTTGCGAGGACATCCGTATGGTGGATGTTTGTCATGAAGTTGAGACCTTCGTCGCGGCGAATTTTCTTCAAGCATGGGCATGGGAACATTTTCCAAAATATGCTCCCTCGATTAATGCTTTAGCCATTCGTCGCGAGGAGAAGATCTAGAAAAAAGACGGTACGATTGAAATGGTTCCCACTACCTATTACTATCCGCGCATGTCCCTTTGGCGCGTGAAAGGGAGAACTATGAAGAACACCATTATCAAATATCTGGACGCGGCCAATGATTTCAAACCTTTTCCTTATCATGATAGTCGTTCTCGTTCTCTCCACTATGATTTATTATGGAGGTTGAGGATGTGACCCTGAATTCTTTACAATTTTTGGCACTTGACGACTTTGATTCCGTGATGGTCATGTTGCCTGGTTATCTCCCTGGATTTTATCTGCGCAACTTCATAGCGATGTCCTACAATTCTGATCGTGTGGCCCGACAGCTAGGGTTTGACCAAGGGGTACCTTCTCCTTTCTTGCGCTCGTATTCTACTAAAGATGTCAATATCATAACTAACTTCGATCACTTTGTTTTCATAAGAGAGACACGGCTTTCCGATTGGTCAATTTACTTCTCTTTCCTCCAACCCTCTCCAATGCGTGATCCCTTGGTCTCTCCCAACTGGTATTCGTTTCATATGGGAGTCTGCAGGTAAGCGTTGAACTTCTTTTACTGCTTCCAGATCATCTGCCTGAATTATCCCCAGATGACCTGAAGTCTATGCATGCATCAAGACGTATCAAGTTAAGTATATCGGTGACGGAAGAGCATGGTATTTTTCCCAGATCAAAGAGTCTTCCTTTGACTACCAGCTGAACTCCTCCACCTAGTGACAAGTCGTTTAAAAAGGAGTCCAAGAAGGGGTTGATGCTTTCCCCTCCGTCAAGGAAGAAACCGGCTAAGATTCAAGTTCCCCAATCGGCTCTCGGCCCTTCTTCTGGACAGGTGTGTCTTTGTGTTTGGAATTTCCCTTTTATATCCCTTATATATATGCTCCTTACGGACGTCGACTACGTGTCTTTAGGGTGATTTCCTTATTGGTTTTGTTGGGTACAAGTTACGTTCTTTTATGGCGGAAGAATATCTTATTATTCCTGAGCATGAATAGACGCCTCACCTTAGGGATAAAAAGTCTAAACGTGACGCGGGGATTTTACCGGTTCTGCGTGTTTATGTGACTGCTTCAGCCGATCTCTCCCCCATGTCTCCTTTACAGGTTAAAACCCGAGCTATCACAAGTCCGTCCTCTGCTTCTTTTGCGGATTGTATGCACATCTTCGGCGTTGATTTGACGCACGATGGTGGGGCCATCTCTCTACGTGTAAATATCATCTCTTCTAATCCTCTGGTGGCCACCACTGCTTGGTCTAAAGATCAACCTTGTGAAACATCTACCAGTTTTCTTATTTCGTGAGTCATGGTGGTTCTCGTTTCTAAATCGATACATCTCAGGGCCATGTGCTCTCTGACGAGAATCCTTCAACTTCTGGTAATTATTTTTTCCTTGCTTTCCATGTGTCACCTTCTTTATGTCATGTTTGTCGGCTTTAGTTTGGTTTTTTATCTTATTTGTACGTCCATTATGTTGCCTTATTGTGTATATGTCTATTTTTATTTTTATTTTTTTTAGGTTCTCTTTTTTTATAGAACATGAAGAAACGTGGCAATAATATCGCCTTCAAAAAGGATGCTTCAAGCATCACAAGTGGTTCCAAACGTGCACGACAAGTTAAAGATAACTTCGTTTGAGATACATCCCAGGAGGTGGACGCGGCCACTCTGTTAGCTACACCGGAAGATCCTAAGTTCCACTTTCCTATAGTTGTGGGAGCTGACGAAACTGGAGAAGATAAGTCTTATATACTAGTTGATGGTTTTGTAATAGTGGTAAATAAAGTTATTGTTCGCTCGAACTTGTGAAGATTGAATTTAGATTTAATAAATTAATTTAAACTAAAAATATACACAAAATATGACAATAATATTAGCAAATACTGAGGTTATGGATTTTCACCATTAACCAATTAAAGTGATTCAAACTAATTAATATTCATGCAATTCTTACATTTAATTTTATTCTAAAATATTGCAATAAGTAGTTTTTCAAAATAACAACTGTATAACAAAATCATGGAACATCTAAAACCTAGGCCAAAGCATGTACCATCTAACGAAATCACAATTGCTTAACAAAAATCATTAAATCAATTATTAATCAAGGCAAATAATCATAAAAGAAATTACAAAAATTAATTTAAATAGAAATATACCACTTTTATTAAAAAAATGACTTCCTCCGTCACCTCATCATATGGGGTTTAGCTCATCTTGCCCAAGAAACTCTCAAAAGGTTGGTACATAGCTCAAAAGTGCTTGATAAGAATAAAATAAACAATAAACACTAAATCAGGAAAACTGCAACGTTTTTAAGTGTTGCAGTATTCACTGTTACAACAAGTGTTTCAGATTCAAAAAAAAATACGTTGCGGAAACAGCTGTTAGAAGTACGACTGTTTATTGGAGTTGTTTCCTTCAAATGAATTAGCCACAGAATCTGCGACTTTTCTTGAGTGTAGTCTGTTCTTCTTCTTCTTCTTCTTTCACGAGATGAACTTGATTTTTCTGATTTTTTTCTGATGCTATTTTGGCCGAAGCCAACCCCCTTAACTTGTTCCCATCGACTTATATTTATAGTACAACACCACATAACTCGATTAACTCCTCCAAATCATCCAAAATCTTCTCACAATTGATGACATATTATTTCGGTGATTATTTTTCATGATATTGTTTCTGTGTTTAAACTCGTGAGTACTATATCTTCGCACTGTGTCCTCTTATTCTTCTAACAACATATCGAATAGCATAAAAACGATTTCCAGTGAAATAGGAAACTAATTCCATGTTTCACGTGAGAAGATTTTGCCCTGATTTTCTTCCCTGTTTAGCGCAGACACTCGTGGGATTTCTTTAGTCTTCTAAATTTCCTAACTTGTACAAATTCTTACACAAATAACAAGAAGATATACTGTCTTAAAGCCCTCTAACTCACGTATACAATTTCATGCAGATTCATTTTTAAGCTTCCCGCCATAAAATCCTCTTGAAAATTTGATATGGGTGTCTTTATAAACTTGTGGGTGTCTTTAGCCGGAGTTGGGTGCCTTTATCCAAAATCAAGGGTGTCATAATCCAATATGAATGTGCCTTTAACACTTTTGCTAGGGGTGTTTTTAACACTTTTTTTAAGCCAATTTTCTCCACAAAAGTTTATTCTTCCAAAAACCCTAAAAGCACATAAAATCATATTATTAGTACCAAAATATGAGGACTATTAATACAAGTACGAGACTAAATAAAACACAAAAATGTGTCTATCACTAGTCATGGCTTCTGGGTTCCTTCTAATCTGGCTATTACCTATAAGACGATAATAGAGCGGAGCGGCCATTTACCGCAGACATATATCATTAAGAACATGAAGACTCTGGACTTTATGAACAGGGGTCTTCTCGAGGACGTTGAGGGGCTTTCTTGCGTCGGTGATGTTCCTCCTAGTGCTGACAAGATGAAGGAGTGGAAATCCTTGATTCTCACGGCTACTGATCTTTGCTTCCCTGTAGCGTGTCTGGACAAGCTATTGAATACGATCAAGAGTAAGCACGATCTGTGCAAAAATCTTCCGACTGAAATCGCCAAACTTGAGCAGAGTATTGAGAACTTGACACAATCGGCTGCGGAGAAGAAGACTGCTTTAAACAAGCTTCTCTTGGATGTTTCCAGTGCTACTAAGGAGGCTACACAAGCTGATGTCGTTGTAGATCAGGCACACGAGAAACTCGAGAAGAAAAAACGAGACTTGGCCACTTCTGAAGGAGCTTGATTTTTTATTTCTTTGAGTGTTGTAATATGTTGTGTTTCTCTTTGACTTGGTTGATCTTCTTTGCTTTTGATTTTGAAGGAGTTTGATTTTTATGACTTGAACCTTATTGTGGTGTGTTGGTTATTTTGACAGTTACTTTGAACTATGTATTCATGGCATTTATTATGGTTGTGTTTATTCATTAATGGTGTTTGTATTTTCTTTACTTTTTTATGGTGGTGATTGTTTATAAATAGGGCGTGTATCATTTTGTTTCATAACATTTTCTTCGCAATGGATTATCAAGCAGCTGCCACTCTTATTTTTAATCTGAAACAGAAACTGGAAGGTCTGCTTGAGGAGTGTATTGTTGCAGAGACGCGGTGGGAGGAGGAACGCGTTGCTCGTAACGAAGTGAACGATCAGTTGTATCATGCTAACATTATCTACCGCATATTTCCGATTTGTGAGCTTGCCGGCGCTGCTCTCGAGGCTACCTATCGTGTGTATGATTTTTCAGATGATGAATTAAACATTTCCAAGCATGCTCTTATGGAAGCTACTGAGACGCATTGGAGGCTTGATCAGGATATTTATCGCACTAACAAGTTGCTCCGAGTTTTTCGTGTTACGAGTTTTTTTTTTGTTGAAATTATTAAATGCTTAGATAACTACTTTTGGACACGTGTCCTATTTGCGTATGCGTTTTATTTCTATTTAAATGTTCTTTTGTTCTTATTTGTCTTATTTATCTATTTCTTCTGTTGAGATATTCTCGCTTGTTTTCCCTTTCTTTCTTCTTTTTATTTTGTTTGTAAGAATGACTCGCGAGTTACAAGGGTATACTTTAACCATTGCATAAGTATATGCAACCATTGTGACTTCAGACGGGCGTAATAAATTTGAGCATCTTTTGTTTATGAAAGCCGAAATTGAGATGCTGATGACTCATAGGCTAGCTCATCGAGCTGCTATGCATGTCGCTTGGGAGGAACATATGGGACGTTTGATCTTGCTCGTAAATCTCATGCTGAACCTTGTATTATGGATGATGTCAATCGGATGCTTGATGAGGCCCATATTAGACGTCGTGTTGCTAACTCGCAGTATCGGGAGGTCGTGTTGATAATAAAGGATTTAGATCGGGAGATATGGGTTTGTTGTGCGATGCTGGCCGATCAAAATGATAAGTCTGTAGTAGTGTCTTGTAATTTTTTTAATTTTTTTTTACTTTTCGCGCTGGTTAGATTGCCAGGAGGAATCAAATACTTATTATGTGTGTCATTTATTCAACTTTTATTTACACATTCCTAGGTGATATTGATTTTATTTCTTTCCATTTATCTTCTCTTGTTATAGTTCTGCTTTCAAATTTCTGTCTCTCTCTCCCTTTTTATTTTAAAGATATGTCACGACTCCATGGGTATACCCTTACCATGAATGCGGTGACATCCCTTGTGACGCCCCTTGACAAGCGGGATGAGCTACAACGGCTACTAGTAATGAAGGATGAAGTGGAGATTCTGATGACTCATAGGTTGGCCCATCGCGCTGCCATACGTGCCGCTTGGAAAAAACAACACAAAACGCTTGAGATTGTTCAAAAGGATCATGCTTCCGACCGAGTTCTTCATGATGTCCATCGTCTGTATGATGAAGCAGTCATCCGGCACTGTTTGGAAAACCAGTTATACGATGAGAATTTGTTAATGATGAGGGATTTATACCAAGAGAGAGAATTTTGTTATGCAGTAATTTCTATTTTATACGGGCGTAATTTATACATATTTACCGCTTAATTTATATTTTTTTAGTATTTAATTGTGTACTAATTTTATTGTTTTATTGCTTAATAGGTGGTATACGTAAAATCCGAAGTTACGAATAAATACGACTAAACGGATAAAAGTTACATCAAAGTATGAAACTATGGGTTATGTCCAGATCGCCACACTTTTAATGAATTAATGGTTCAAAAGGCAACATCAACGTCAGGGAAATTCGGAGAAATCAGACTCTGGACACAAAAAAATGAGTTGGAGTATTTGGTTGTTGTTCTGTTTGGCAAGTCTAGAGGGGTGTTTGATATTTTAGTGAAGTGATGATGTGGCTTGATTGGAGTTGATGTGCGTCAGACTTTCTTGGAGTATTCTCAAGGGAACATAATTGAACAATTAAAGATAAAAGTGGTCAGAGGAACATGGAAGTCCAGGTTAGGATTATTTTATGTGAAGAGAGAATGGAGTCTGGTGGACGTGGTGAGATAGGAGACGTGGCAAGAAGGTGGGGTCTTCTGTTTCTTTTTGGAGAAGGATGCACGTGACGTAGGAGAGGTATAAAAAGGACTTAATAGAGGAGTACGGAGGGGGGAGGTCTCCTAGGTTTTCTTTTTGGTGTATAGGGGATACAATAACCTAGGTTAGAGGGTAGAGAAGGTTAGAGATGGCAGGAGGGAA
>JAJJMC010023094.1:263870-325542 GCA_023531435.1 Papaver californicum
TTACCTAGTACATATTGATATGTACCAAATTGTGTATGTTATTTTTGTTGGTATTCAAGCATCAAAGAATCACTTTTTCCTTTAGTACATATCAATATGTACTAAGTAATTTAACATGTGTATTGAGTAACATGATACGTACCGAGTAATAGAAGATATATATTGTATGGGATATGTACTAAGTAATAAGAGATATTAATTGTCGGATATGTACTGATTAATAAGAGATATGTATTGTAGGATCATCATGTGAAAAACAAAACTGGAGAACATAGGTTTTTACCCCGTACATATTGATATGTAATGAGTAATGTGAAATATGTACTGTAGGATCATCATTTCTTCTTGTTTTCACCATCTTTTTCATTTAGATCTGGGTTTCTCGGTAGATATTGTGATGGTTTCAGTGGAGTGATTTCAGTGAATCTAGTTTTTTTCGTTGATTCTCTTCGATCTTGTTGGTGATTTATTAGGGACAGATAAGAGTGGGTTTGATTTTAAAAATTTTGGGTTTTTTCTACCATAATAGATGAGTTTGAACGTTGCAGGTTGTTTTGAGAGCAAATGGGACCGTGTGTGTGTGGGGGGGGGGGGGGGGGGGATGTGTTTTTTTCACACGTTTGAGTGACGGGTAAGTAGGTCATTTCCATGTTTTAAATGATTTTTGGACCTCCGGTTAAAAGCTTTTTCCCGTTGGATCCTAGATTAAGTTCTTATTTGGGATTTGGACCAAACAACAACTTCCCCAATCAGAAATAGTTGACTGGATCCATAAAATCAATGTTGAATCTTCAGTTTGCCAACAATTTTATTAATCTATTAACTATATCATTGTTTGCATTAGCTCGAGTTTTGTGTTTCTTAGGACAAGGAAAAGATCCATTAACATAATGAGAAACTTGGAATTTATGAAACAATGGAAGAATGAAATCTTTCCAAGTTAGTTTATAGTTATGTTCCTTAATTTTCAAATGAATAGTATGAATTCTAAAAGAATGAAACTAATTTACAGCATTCTAAGAATATTGAATACAAAAAAGAATCAATTCTACTTAAGAGAAAACAACTAGACCAAAACGTGGTCCGTAGAGTGCTTCTGGCATCATTGGGAACATTATCCGCATTTGTATTTCGATTATGTGAGTCCTTGGAAAGAGCGTAGCGACGACGAGGGTACTATTGTAAAAAATTTAAAGACGTGTTCATCGGAAGATTCGAGATTCATGTTTGTTCCATGAAAACAGATCAAGATTGAGAAAGGAAAAAGAATGAATCAAGAAAGTGATCAAAGAGATAAATTCAGGAAAAAATCGTAAAGAAAGATTGAAAATTGACAATTATGTGTTAAAAGATAACAGGAAATGATCAATTTTAGATCAAGATATAAAATCTAGATCTAAAAAACATAACACGGTTAATGAACAACACTACCAAATGAAGAACAATCTTCAGTCACCAACAACGACACGAATCGATAAAAGAAATAGGATCTAGAGCTAAAAAAATAGCTTCACCAATGACATAACAATAATGCTGGTGAAAACAATTATTCTCATTAGTGTAACCTCTACTTATATTGTTGATTAACTGACATTAAGAGCTAATAACAACTTAACTAAACAGAACTTATACTGTTGATTAACCGACATTAAGAGCTAATAGTAACTTAATAAACAGAACAAGTGCAATAGACTTCGCAAATTGTACACTTTTCACCATGTTCTTAAACTCCTGAATCTGTACTGAATTCACGAACTGTGCACTTTTGGGTATGTTCCTGAACTACTCTATAATCTCGAGTTCGCGAACTATTTTTTCTTTTCAGCTTGGGAACTGCACTGGAATTTGGTTGTTACCGAAATCCAATATTGCTTGATGGTTCACAGACCATATTGGTTAACTCGTAAGCTAATTTTTTATGCACAATCCTTAATTGAAAAATACGCGGGTGCATATTCTTTTTTCGTATCACAAGGCAAACTTTTCACATGCTTACACTGTTTCATTCTTTGGATTGTTCTATATTGAGAAGTTAAAGTTTGTTTGGCATCTAAGTAATTCGTAAACATGGAAAATAGTCCACAAACTTTCTTTAAATGCAAGTAATACTTGCTTGAGATTTAATCGACCTAGCCTTATTCATCATTATAATTAGAGGAATCGTTGCAACTAAGATTCCCAATCCCTGCAAAGTGTGAATCTTGTTCATGCAAGAGCCGACCTCCAAAGACCTAGGTTTACTCGACAAACATAATTAGGGTACAACTTTGAAGACTTTGATGTGGTTTGGGATTACCCAATATAAATAACCGCAATCGCACGGCGTCTAACTAGTAGACAACGGCAAGTACGGGTCGAACCCACAGAGAGCGGGGAAATACTGCAATTAATATCTCTAATCAACTAATCAAGGATAATATTTTTGGGTTTTTGTATTAATTAAAAATAATAAAACAGACTAAACTAATAAAAATAAATCTAATGGGAGAGTCCATAACCAGGGTTTTTCAGTATCCACAACTATTTCTATTTAATTACTAAAATGAAACATAACTCATGAATATTCGTTTATTGTTCGTTCTATCGACATCACCTATTATATGTATTAGAGTCGCAAATATCACTGGGACGCCCTAAGCATGGCGCATCAAAAGCCCTAGTCTGAAGCATACACCATCTAATTGCGTTAGCGAGAAAATAATACGAAGCTAATTGTAGGTTCACAAATAATATCCGGCTCTAAAAAGCATACCCCATATAAAGATTTAACCAAAGCATGGAATATCTAAAAAGTAGACAAACATATTGATTATCCTACTGGTTCTGCGCATAGGTTACTGTAATGTACAGAACCGGTGAAACGACAACTAATTTAGATTTAAATCAATAAACAAAATCATGGAATTAATTTATTCAAATCATAATGGTCTATTACTTAATAATTCAATTTAATTAGTCTTGTACTAAAAGTGGTTTCAACATAGAACACTAGTTACAAATTAATTAGCTAGACATGGAAATGGGTTTCTTAAAACCCATAAAAATAATTAGATAGAAGAGTAGAAGAAGAAAAGATTAAACTCTTTCTAGTTTCTGCTCCCGTATACTCCAGAAAAAGAATTCTCGCTTTCTTCACCTCCTTCTCCAATTCACAGCCTCCGCCTACAGTCTTCCTGTCTCTCTCTGGAAACCCTACAGAGAACCCTGTACACGCTTCCAAAACTAAAAGAAAAACTGCCCATGTTACAGCTCTCCCTCTCTCTATTTATACCACTTCTCTTTTCTATTTTCTATTCGATTGGCCCAAAAGAAAAAGTCCAGTTTACTGCCATGTAAAGGCCTAGCTGCCCATGATCATTGTACCCTAAAAGCATGTCTAATTTCTGTCTACGTGCATGTCTGTCCCACCTTCACGTGAGCCTAGCCGACTCAACTCCACCTTACGTTACTTATTCTACCTGCTTTGTTCTTCTATCAAATCACGTGAAGCCTTCCCACATTTTTCCTTTAGCCATTGTTCTATACCACCAACCGTACCTTCACCTGACGCCTACTCTAGCTGCCTTCTCATCATTTCTTTTGCTCCTCTTCTTTATTACTCGGTCAAATAACCAAACCTCCTAGCCTTACCTAGGTTTCATAAGACTTTTCATCTTGGAGAGCCATTAGAGTGTAGCCTACGTCCACCTATACACTTCTTTCTTTTCTTAAAGTCTCACTTCATCGTGAAGACTAACTATAGCCTATTCCTAGCAATCACCCAACGTCACAGCCTAGCCTCCACTGTCAGACCATGTCACAGCTTCAAGACGCCTGACTTCAACAGTAACAACTCATTTCTCTTCTTTTCATTTAACTTTTCTTTCTTTCTCAACCGTACAGTAGCCTTCACCTAGCCTTAGACCCACGTGTATGCTTTCTCCAAAAGCCAACATGAAGTAGACCTCCAAGAAGTATTAGACCCATCCTTCACAATTCTCTGCCATACTTTCCTGTCTCCACTGTTGCACCTTCACGTGCTTACAGCCAACATCCTGACATGTACCTTCTTCAGCTTTGTCAACAGCCAATTGGTGGAACTTACTGATGCCTACCACCTACACCGTACATGTCATCCTCCTTGTCACTCACCCAATCAACCCAACACTCTCTTTACCGTGAGCATCATTCGATTGCATTTCATCGCAAATTCCAATTAACACCTGTTTTAACCATGTTTAATTTATAATTTTGGATTTTATGTGAACCACCTAATAAAACAATAAAATGATCAATTAATATAATCATAAGTACTAACAAAATATAAATTAGGCAATAAAAATATATAAATAAAGCGCCTATCAGACTTCACTTGGGATTTGTGAAACCCGGTCAGATTATTTTTTACTTGATAGATCTTTGTTATCTGGAAACTTTTTTTGACCATCGTAGTTCTTGTCTATTTTAAAGGTCCGTCCATTAAGTTATACGGTCATTCAAGAACTATATATTCAGGAATAAGATTGATAGAAACTACAAGGGTTTCTTCGTCTCTGACGTTGTAGTTCCGCAAGATTAACATCTAAACTTGATTTAAATAGATCTTTTGAGGTATAATCAATTTAGGTATCTCTTCAAATTTTGAAGATATTAACTTTCCTAATTGTTAAGGTTTGTTTGATATACTTTGTACTTGGATATCCTTCAAAGCAAATAGATTTTTACTACCTTGATTGAAACATATCTGAAGGAAATCAAATAAGGGTCATGTTGGAGCCAGGGTAGCACTAGTCTTCACGAAGGAGTGTGGAGCAACTCCTAAGCCAGTAAAGGACGTCATCTAGGGGAATCAAGTGCTTAGGGTCTTGCGAGATCCAAGATTCGTAAGGAACACGACTGTAGATGGATTGCTCGGAGGATTAATTCGGTCCCAACTACATTCCATTCCGAAGTCTTATAGTAAGCTAGTGTTTATAGCGGCTTTCTACAATGTGTTTTTCAAATGGGAGAAAATTAAGGGGTTTTTTCTGCTAAATTGTAGTTTTCCTAGTTAACAAATTTTTACTAGTGTGTGTGTGTACTTTTACTTTTTTGCTTGAAAGTTTTATTCTTTTGATTCTTAAAATTACAACACAGGTTCATTCTCCAATCAAATAAAAATTTGGCGGTGTACTAGATACCTCTCATTTTCAATAACTATTAACATGCCAAACTACAAAACACACTATCGTTTGAAATCAACATGTGCGGAAATTTGGGATTTATCAAAAGGGGTACTTGGTTCGAGATTCGTTCACCACAGAACCTTGATAAGGCTTTGAATTTTTTATACTAAGTTAAGGTTCAAATCCAGAAGATACCTATTATTTACGTATTAATGTTTACCGTGACGCTTATCCTCAACTTTGCTTGAATTACGTTGGATTGTTCCCACTCGGGTACGTATGCAGTCATATGAGCGATGCAACCACTCTTGTTTTGTAAGTTTTTATGTTTTATTTTTGGTTTTTGAAAATAGGGGGCGGATTTTGGATATTCTAAATAACATTGAAAATAAAATGATTTTTGTATTTTGTTTGTCATAACATAGGAGATAAATTTTTGATGGATTTTTTGGATGGGGGCGTGGGGGACAAATGATATGTTGTCATATGTCTCTCCTATTAACTGTTTCCAACCAATTTTGTTTCCAAAAATATAAAGGAGGTTTATTTTTAGAAATAAATTTGGGTAATTTTAAAAAATAAACCTCCTTTATATTTTTGGAAACATAATTGGTTGGAAACAGTTAATGGGAGAGACAAATGACAACATATCATTTATCCCCCATGCCCCCATCGAAAATTTATCCTAACATAGGTGGGTTCTTCATTCAAATTTCAATTTGAATATGAACAAACATGATGGTTCATATAAGACACTACCATTCCTATTCGACACGGTATGAATCATCTATAAGGAGTGATGACTGATTCTCATTCAAACAAGTAAAAAGGTTTTCTTGTTTTATTTCCTCTCTAGGCATCATCAAAAAAATTTATAAGTATGTAAATGGTCAAATCAAGAATGTACACTCTTGAATTCGGCAATGTTATTATTATGGCTTCATTGTATCCTAGGTTATATTCAATTATCCTATTGTATTTATGAATTATATTTTGAAGGGTTAAATATTTGTCTATAAAAATCTGAACAAAAACCTGGAAGTCAAAATAATAACAATTCTTTTATTTGTTTATGTTTTGAGATATTTTATTAAAGAGTTATAAATTTAGTGTTAAATTAGGATATGGATCATGGAACATGCAGCTGATGCGTTAGGGTTTTAAACTAACTTTGACCGTATGATAATTTTACCAGAATTGCCCATAGGAAATCTTTAAACGACTTCATATTTTAAACACTTAGAAACTTAACCCGATAAATCGTGAAAGATCTAAAAGACTTGCAGATCTAATTTGTCCAGGAATTGTAAGACTTCGAGTTCAAGAACAACATCATTAGTTCTTACGAATTTCCACCCTGCAGTTCTCATAACAACTTTGAATTCCTTCGATAAAAATCTCATATATTTCAAGTAAAGATAACATTGAACTTCTACCATTAATCTTGTGTATGGACTTTTTATACATCTCTGATCCAGTTGTTATACGACGAAAAATGTGATAAAGCTAGTGAATATATTCCATATCTATCAATTCCTTCTTGTGTGCATCTTGATTAATAAAAACACCCAATGAAAGATATTACAACATGAGACTCCAACAATTGAAGTTACTTTCACAGAATTATGATTTTGGTCGATCTAAGGTTTTTTCCCGAAAACTTTAGAATTTGAATCTCTAAAATTAATTAGAATTTTGTTATTTTCATTTCTTAATCTCTATTCAATTGAATTTCTTTTTTAGTGAAAGTGAAAATAAAGCAGCCAGGGTTGAAGAATTACCAACACAGTTGAGTTAGTTTATTAGAAGTGAGAATTCTAACATCTTCGATTGAGAATTTATCAAACCTTGTTGAAATCTGATCTCAATGGTTCAGACATGGAATGATTTTTAGAAATGTTAGTTAATTCTTAGGTTTCAGGTTATATACTCGGTGATTGCATTTTTTAAAATTGACAAAGGTTCCATACCATTCATAATGCATGTAAGGTGTACCATTCATAATGCATGTAAGGTGTTTGGTTTTAGTTCTTAGATGGGATATTGCCTCATGCTGTATGGTATTTGTGGAATGTGGTCCGTTGATTTTAAGGGGTTGGAATGAAACGAGAGATTAGATGGAGAAGAGTATTTGAGTGATGATTTCAGGGGGCAAAAATTAAAAACCTTTTGACAACATACAAATGGTCTAACATAGGTCAACGGACGGTTAGGATGTCTGTCAAAATATAAAAAGACCAATTGAGGGTTTTTTAACGTTTTTTTGGTTAGTTTACAGTCTTAGTGCATATATTCCACGGCCCAGATTTAGACCTTAATTAGATATTAAATTTAAGATTTTTTTATAAAATATCTCATAGTGTTTTCATACCAAATTTTCCATCAATTTAATACATCCAGGACAAACATATATAGTGTGTCCGATCACATCATGGGTAATGTTTATGTTAATTTCTCCATTGACATTAACAACCAATGATTTAAAGATTGTATAATCAACATAGATTTTAATAAATGAGCTGATACATAGAATCATCTTTAAAAATAATGATTTGATAAACATTTTAACAATCCAATCATTTACAGATCATAAATCTGATCAAAACTACAATTCCAAATACATCTTCTATTAAAAGCAAGAAATTTTTATCATGAATGTCCTATCTTTTGGATTTAATCCTCCACAGTACATACCTAATAACCTTTTTCCTTCTGCTCTTCTTAATCTTCCTTCCTCTCTTTCTCTTCTCAATTTTCCGACCCCTTCTTCGTTGAATGCTCTCTTCTATTTATAGATTTAGTAGTGGGTCCCTCTTGTCTCGATACCCTCTGTCGTTCTCCTTATTATATTAGGATCGGGATGTTTATAAGATTGGCAGGTCATGCTTTCTCTTTGGTGCGTTACCTTGCATGGTTTACACGTGCTCTTCGTTCCTTGAGAATCAACTTTGTCCCGATCATACGTGTCATAAAAGTAATTATTACCTTACTTTCCCGCTCCATGCTCATCATTATTCTTTCTTTCCCGTTCCATATGCATTTAATGTTGTCTGTTTCGATCAGTGTGATGTTACTTTCCCGATCTTACGTGTCGATCATGCAGAGATTTGCTCAGTCTTTCACATCTGTCCCATTTCGATACTTTAATATGGCTTTGATTGTGTGCTTCTCATCCTTCTTGAATTTCATTGTTTCTTTCTTAATCGTCTTACACGGGTCGCTCTTATTTTATTTCCCAACATCTTGCCCCCTTCTTCTTCTTTTTTTCAAAAAATCTTAACGGTCGATCCAAGGTTTTTGAAAAAAGTAAAAGAACAATTATTACTCCCTACTTTTCCATCACCTCTTTTCTCACGTTATGCGAACTTTTCAGAAGCAGTAACTTTTATTATCACGTTTGTGTCAGTTACTCCTTTTTTCTAGGAAATCAAATCTTTGCCTTTAATTAGTGCCTTTCCAAATTGTGACGCTTTCCATTCTTTGCTTTAAATACGATGCAGTCTTTTTCACTTCTGTCTTTTACCTCTTAAAGTTGTTGTTCTCTGTTTTCCTTGAGTTTTTTCAAGTACTTTCGTCATCCCAATCGTTTTAGGAGCTTTTAACACCAGACATATTTACTTTTCCTTTGATCAAGTAATTGTTTATCTCCTTTCTTCAGGTATGTTAAAAATTTTCTTTTGGGTATCTTACTTTAATGTTTAATCATGATTAGCTTTTCACAGATATGATTGAATTGATTCCTTCGTATTTTGATCCTTTAAAACTTTCTTTCCAGGTAAATCATCATGTCGTCCAGGAATCCCAATGCTTCCGGTGACCATCAAGAATCTGGAAGACCTGCTAGAATTTCTTCCTCTAGATATGCCGTGCCTCGGCCTGTTCGTAACCCGGTTCCTGAGGCTTCTGCAAATGTTAACCCCACTTCTAGTTACAAGCGTTCTCAAGCATCTTGTAGCTATCGAACAATGGACATTGAAAACGTTAAGATGAGACATGATATTGAGGACTTTAAAGTCTCGTTTTTTGATCCAAATTCTGATGTGTTAACTTTAGGTGCCATGCAGAGGTTTAACTATTCCCCCAATCGTTTATTAATTTCTGCTGGTGCTTTAGAGGCCGGACTTCGCATTCCTTTATACGAAGAAGAGAATCCCTTTCAATTTGAAGTCCTTGCAACTCGTGGTAGTTCTCCCCATGGAATTGCTCGATCCATTACTCAGTATAATGGAAATTGGTGGCGTATTCTTGACGAATGTTATCTCCGAAGCGAAGGGCGGACTAATCTTTCTTGCTACGTTCCAGATTTTACAGAACGCAGTAGTTATACTGTTGAAAATTTTCAGGCCACATATGGAGATTGCATTTCAAAGAAAAATTATGTGAAATGGAGCGTTAGTCCCGCTCGCAAAAGTCATTCGGGATTTTCCTTGTTATATGAAATTGATGATCCCAAAATCAAATATATTCCCAAGGCCAAGCTTGATTTTCCCACAAAGGAGAGAATTCGTCAGGATCATGACTGTAAATGGTATTGCACTCCAATTGTAATTGAAGGTCCTTGGATTTATGGTAATATTTCCAACAATGAAATTCAAGTGCTTCGAAATCGATTCCCAGGCTATTGCCCTTGGCGGTTAAATTTCGAGGACTACAAGTTCGATTATAAGGTTTGTGTTACTCTTTATTTCAATGTTGTTATGAATTGTTGTTAAATTATTCCTTACGGGACAAACGTTTGCGTTTCAGATTGAACCTGATTCTGACCTTGTCAATGATGTCCCTCCTCCTCCTCCACGTCGAAGTCTTGGTATTCAAATTGTTGAGGGAAGACAAAGAGTTGAAGAAGAAGAAGTTATTGAAGGTAAAGGAAAACGTAAGTTAGTTTTTCCTGAAGAAACAAAGAAAAAGAGGAAATTGAGAAGACCAACGTACCCTTCCGAAGCAGAAGAAGGGGAAATTAGAGATAATTTAGTTGAGGGGTGTAGCAGTTCCGCTCTTATAACTACTGCTGAAGGTTCGGCCCGAACAGAAGTATCGGGACAGCATGTTATCATCAACGTTGTTCCCGTTATCGTGGGGGAACCTATTCTTTCTCCAGATCAGCCTTCCGTACCCTCATCTATTTCTGAAGCTGTTCCAAACGCCACTGCTCCCTCCAATATCTTCGATTCTTTTTCTCCTCTTCCTTTTACCTTTGAAATAAAGCACGTTGCCCCTTGCAGTGGTACAATAACAGTTTTTTCTGGATTACCTCAAGAGGAAGCAGACGATGTTGCTATTGAGGAAGAAAATATAGTAAAATTGATCGAAGCTGCTGCTGTTGAAGAAAATGTTGAAAATGAAAATGTTGTTGTAGAAGAACAAAGAAATGAGATTTCTGAAGGAGTTAATGCTGAAAGTACAATTCCAAGCGTTCCCACTTCAGTCGTTCCTGATGTTCCGCACTCTGTTGGGGATGTAAATGCTTCTGAAGTCATTCATACATCAGATGCCCCCATCGGGACATCAGCTCGATCTGCCATTCCCGCTTATGATAGCGATGATGAAATGCCCGATGCTGATCCTCCCATTCAATGGCCTTTCTCTGAAGAAGATGAGGGAATTACTCTTGCAGGTGAAGAAGATGAAGCCTTTCAATGGTTTGTCTCCAAAGGGTTTCTAAATACTTCCGCTCGGCACGATCCATCGAAGTCCGATAGTGCCTCAATGGCTAGGCTGCGGGCTTCATTTGGTGCGGCTTCGCTGGATAGTACTCGGGATGCTTGGTTCGAAGGCGAGTGTTTCGATCAAACATACCCGCTCAGTCTTCCTTCTTCTTTGAGTGAAATTCTGACCATGGCAGAGGGTTCATCGTACTCTTTTCCACAGCAAGCTCTCGCTCAACTTAAGTAAGGTACCGATTGTACATTTGCAGCGTATAAATTTTATAAGGCTCGGGCCGTAATGATGAAGCTGATGCTCAAGAACGCGACATCAAAGGCAAAGAGTGGAAATGAGAATTTTCAGCGAGAAATTGAAAATCTCAAGCAACAAAACAACAATCTTCAACAACAACTTCAACAACAACAACAGCAACAGCTTCAAAATTTTGAGGATCAAAATCAAAAGCTTCAAGATCAGAATCAAGGTTTGTCCTTACTTCTTAGTTCATGTTTTATTTTGGGTTCGTACTACGATCCTATAGTCGTTCCAGTCTTTACCTATATTGGGTACGATCCTATGGTTCGTTCCGGTATTTACCTATATTGGGTATGATCCTATAGTTCGTTCTAGTATTTGGCGCGAACCCGAAGGTCGTTCTTCTTCTTCTTTCCTTTTTTTTTTTTTTTTTTTTTTTGAAATTCTGCCCTTCATTTATGGGATCAGAGGGAGACTTGGAATCTCTGTTTAGGTTCCAGCGTAGGATGACTCAGTTGAACAATCATGCGAGAGAAGTAAATATGGATATTGAACTGGTTAAGAAGAAATTAACACAGTTGTTCGATAGTATTGAGTTGAATACCTGGAAACGTAATAGAGCGGAATCCAAGTATCAGGAAGCTCTGAAAACTTTAACCCTTAAAGAAGAAGAATTAAATATGTAGTTAGAGGTATATATTTAGTTATATGGTTGTTTTATTGATGGTGTTATATGGTTTATCTAATATTCATTCTGATTTCCAGTGCTAGAAAAGAAGATGAATGAAGCTAATGGCCGAGCAACAGTAGCAGGAGCTGAACTTAACATTGCAAACAATACAATAGCAAACATTACTGAAGAGCTGAAGACTTCAGAGAAAAATGTGGCCCTGAATACGATCAAACTTCGGGATTTACAATCTCAACTAAGTGTTCAAGATCAAGAAATGATAAAAATACAATCAAGAACTGATGAACTATTAAAGGAATTAAATGCTGAAAAAGAGAAAGTAAAGAAGGATCAGCAAAAGATTAAAGATCTTCAATCGGAAGTTGATTATAGCCATGCTTATGTCGTCTGGGTAAGACAAGATGCCAAAGCTAAGATTGCAGTGTCATTCAATTCTGCCTTGGATCAGGCTCAAGCCGATCCTTCTGTGTTGAATGGTCGTGCTCCTGTTCCGGTAGTTTCTCCTCAACCACCCCGAGGGTCCAACCTTGAAGTGTAGTTGTACTTGCTTTTGGCTTTTACTGTTCATAGCTTCATTTTTAGATATTCTAGCCTTGTGTCCCGATCCTCTCTTATTTTGAAGCTTGACTTATTATTGTTGAGAACATCATTTTGCGATTTTTTACTTTTGACTGGTCTGTACTCTGAATATTGTTCCTGCACAAAATATGATATTTATAAAATCTTTAGGTTAATCATATTGTTTCAGAAGTACAATGGATTGAAGTATATATACCTCAAAACATATAATTCGAGATCCCACACATACGAAACAAACCCGGACCAAGGGTAAGATACAGGGTTGGTCCGGAACGTACTCTGAAAATGATAACCATAAGTTAGGCATTCCTTCTTTATTAGAAATTTTGAATTTATTCAAATTTCAATAAGACATGTACCTCTTTGGGCATTAAGATTGAATTTTAATTATGTCGCCAATCGAAGCGTTTTCCAGAATATGATGTTCCTGGATTAGAATTTAGATTATGTCGCCAATCGAAGCGTTTTTCCAGAATAAGATGTTCCTGGATTTGAATTTTATTGTAAGTATAAACTCAGAGAGAATCTCATTATAAAATAAAGGATCAAATAAATACATAAATACATGTGTTGGCTTCCAAAATTGTGCTATTTTTTATGGATAATAAAGCTTTAGGTATCGTGCATTCCAAGGATGTTGTAAGGTTTCTCCTTGCATATTTTGGAGATAGTACGATCCTTGTCCAGCTGATGCGTGTATTACGTATGGACCGTCCCAAGTTGGTGCGAACTTCCCAGCATCTTTGTCCCGATGGTATTCAGGGATTTGTCGTAATACATATTGTCCTTGGACAAAGTTTCGGGACTTGACTTTTTTGTGGTAATCCCATGCCAACCTTCTTTGATAGTTCTCCATTTTCTGGAGTGCCACTTCCCGCTTTTCTTCTAAATCATCCAATTTTTGTAACATTAGATCTGTATTTAAATTTTTCTCCCATGCTTCTGTTCTTGTCGTGGGTAGAATGATTTCAGTTGGTATGACTGCTTCTGCACCATATGCGAGAAGGAAAGGTGATTCTCCAGTGGATTCTCTTCTCGTGGTGCGATATGCCCATAATGTATTATGCAATTGTTCACACCAACGTTTGTGATACCCATCCAATGTCTTCTTCAGATTCATTGCTATTGTTTTATTTGTGGATTCGTCTTGTCCATTACTTTGGGGATAAAATGGTGTGGATCTGTATTGTTGAATATTATATGCCTCAAACAACATATCAATATTTCTTCCTTGAAATTGCTGTCCATTATCGGAAACTATGGCTGATGGGATTCCAAATCTACATATGATATTTTCAAATAAAAATGTAAATACATCGGAATTTCTGATCCGAGCTAATGTTTTTGCTTCTACCCACTTGGTGAAATAATCAGTAGCCACTATTAAATATCGTCTCTTTTTGGTTCCCTCAACTAACGGACCGACAATATCTACTCCGCATTTTGCAAATGGCCATGGACTGAGTATAGAATTGAGCTATGTGGCTGGTGCTTTGATCTTTTTTGCAAGTCGTTGGCATTCTTCACATCTTCGTACCATGTTGTCTGAGTCGTTTTGCATGGATATCCAATAATAACCTTGGGTTTTGGCTTTTAATGCAAGTGATCGTCTTCCACTGTGGTTTCCTGCATCCCCATAATGTATTTCTATAAGTATCTGAATTCCTTCCTGTTGTGATAGGCATCGGGATAATGGTCCGAGAAATGATTTTTGATATAAAATTCCATCCCGAAGTTGGTAATTATCTGATTTGAGTTGAATTTTTCTTGCTTCCTGAGAATTGGTAGGTAATACGTTATCTTGTAAGTATTGATGAATCGGAATCCTCCAATCCGGTTCACTTGTTTGATCACCTATTTGTTGAGGTATAAATGGAACATTTTGCATTGCAGGATCATGAATTTTTTCTGTTACATTTTCTTCCATATTATGAAGTACTCTTATCTGGATAGAGGGTTCATATATTCTTCCGACTTTGAGTGCTGTCATACTAGGGTCATTTAACATGGAAGAAATGAATGCCAAAGCATCAGCATGTCGATTTTTGTCTCGGGATAGATGCCGGAAAGTAAGGTTTGGGATTTGGCTTGCTAAAATTTGAACAAGATTTTTATATTGTGCTAAATCTGCATCAAGTGTTTGATATTTTAATTCGAGCTGTCAAATTACCAACTGCGAATCACTTGTAATTCGAACATTGCTGATTCCCAATTCAATGATGAGTTTTAAAGCATGAACCACAGCTTCATATTCTACTATGTTATTTGTATGTTCTTCAAATTCAAGACGAAAAGAATGAATCATTCGATCTCCCATTGGTGTAGTAATCACGATGCCAATTCCTGCTCCTTCTTTGTTTCGGGATCCATCAACAAAGGCTTCCCACTTTTGAGAGTTTGCCGAGTCCAGAATATCTTGTGGGTCTTCTTCCTCGCATCCGGGTAATCCTTTAATTATAAATAAAATAAATTGTTAATGTGATAAAATAAATAGTTAATGAGTGAATTATTATTTTATTTTATTTTATTTTATTTTATTTTTAAATGATCAGACCTTGAATTTCATATTCTTCTTCAATTGGGAAGTCTGCAAGGAAGTCAGCTAAAACTTGAGATTTTTGTGCGGCTTGCAACTCATAAATGTTATTGAATTGTTCTAGCTGGGCGTTCCATTTAGTGATTCTTCCCACTTTTCCCGTATTTTTCAGTACTGATTGTAACGGTGCCTTGCTCGGGACACGAACATAATGTGTGAGAAAATAAGTATGTAACTTTTGAGTGGCAAAGACTAATGATAAGATGAGTTGTTCGATCTTTGTATAATTTCTTTCTGCCTAATTAAGGGTTTTGCTGATATAATATATTGGTTTTTCTATCTTTTCATTGGTCCGTACCATCACTGCACTGATTGCATCTTCTGTTGCCGATATATACAAAGTTAATATCTCTTCTGGTTCCGGCTTCTGTAATGCTGGCAATGTAGCTAGATGCTTCTTTATGCTTTGGAATGCTTGTTCACATTGATCGTTCTATTCAAATTTATTTTTCTTCTTGAGTATTTCAAAGAAAGGTTTGCACCGTTCTGATGATCTGGCAATAAATCTGTTTAAAGCAGCCAGACATCCATTTAATTTCCGTGCACTTTTAATACTGCTGGGTGATGGCATATCTGTTATTGCTTGGATCTTAGCTGGATCAACTTCTATTCCATTTTTTGTAACCAAATAACCCAAGAAACGCCCCAATGAAACACCAAAAGTGCATTTCTCCGGGTTAACCTTCATCTTGTACTTTCGTAACGCACCAAAGATTTCAGCGAGGTCTTGTAGATGGTTAATTGATAATTTGCTTTTTACCAACATATCGTCGATATAAAATTCTAATATTTGTCCGATCCATGGTTTGAAAATTGCATCAACCAAACGCTGATATGTTTCTTTCGCATTCCTTAACCCAAACGGCATCCTGGTATAGCAATACAACCCCCGAGGAGTAAAGAACGCTGTGTGCTCCTGATCTGCTTCAGCAAGTGCAATTTGATTATATCCCGATTGACCATCCATAAAAGATGATGTTTCGTGGCCTTCTACAGCATCCACCAATTGATCAATATTAGGAAGTGGATAGCTATCTTTTGGGCAAGCTTTGTTTAAATTGGTAAAGTCTATGCAAATTCTTACTCCACCATTCTTTTTCGGAACGATCACCATGTTAGAAATCCATGTTGGATATCGCACTTCTCGAATGAATCCTGCACTTAGAAGCTTTGTTAATTCCTTTTCAACTGGATCGTGATACTCCGATGCAACCTTGCGTATCCGTTGACGAAATGGTGTAGCATCAGGTCGTATTCGTAATTCATGTTGTACAATGTTCGGATCTATCCCGGGCATATCCTCCATTTACCATGCAAATATATCTACAAAATCACGAAGTAATTTGATTAAACTTTGCTCCACATCTTCTTTCATCAAAGTTCCAATCTGTACTCTCTTGGGCCATTCTAAAGTTCCAATATTTACAATTTTAGTTTCTTCTATAGAAGTGAAAATTGGTTTTGGATTCCCGATTAGAGTTGGAGTTCCCTTTAATTGCTATGAGGGTCCTTCAAGCTGCTGACTTGTTGAATTTTCTTGACTCTTGATGCTTTCTCCTAACTCATTTGCTGACTCTTGTTCAATGTTCCTTTTCAAGTATTGATTAATTTCATTTTCCTTTACTTCGGACCTATGGTTTTTCTTCCTTTCTCGCTGTTGTTGTTCCTGCTCTTCATGCATTCTTACCTCCGCCATTATACAAAACTTAGCATCATCTTGATCCCCCTTGATCTCCATTTCGCCTTGTGGTGTTGGAAATCGCAAATATTGGTGATAAGTGGAAATGACACCTTTTAACTGGTGTACCCAGCGTCTCCCAATGATTGCATTGTACGGAGATGGAGCATCTACTACACTAAATCTCGTTAGAATGTTGATTGGTCCAACTGATACTTGCAAGTCTATATCTCCTTCTGGTCTTGAGGCCATTCCATTGAATCCATAAATCACGTACCGAGATGGGAGTAATTGATCTTTTGTGAACGCCATTTTGCAAAATGAGCTATGAAATAAAACGTTCAACGAGCTTCCCCCGTCCATAAGGATTTTTCTAACATTCCATCCTGACATTGGTAACGTGAGGACTAATGGATCATTGTGCATCTCAATTTCTTGATTTACTTCCCGTGCTGAGAAAGTTAAAGTAGATGTCATCCAGTCTTCCCAGGCTTCCGTTATTCTTCCCGATACCTTAAAAATTTCATGATTTTGAATCCTTTTACACAAATTTTTATTGATTGCAGCATTCACATCAGTATCTCTTTTTTCTGAGTATGATATTACATTAATGGTGCGTTCGTTATACGGAATATGCACTGCTTTGCCTTTGTCGGGTCTAGCTACTGGTTCGGTCCTCTGAATATATTCTTTTAACTCTCCTGCATCTATCATTTTTTGTACCAGCATAATAAAATTCCTACAGTTTTCTATTGCATGACCTTTATAGCAGTGGTACTCACAATAATCTTTTGATCGTTGCGTAAACTCAGGCTGATTGCCTTTTGATGATGGCCGCCATTGAAAATCTGGTTTAACCTTTATGATATCAAATAATTCGGTATATGAGATATTGAGCTTTGTAAACACTCTTTCTTGAAATCGTTGCACAAATGTTTTATTATCCCCTTGCCGTGGGCGCTTTGATTCCTTTGATTCTGATTTATGAGGAAATTTCTTTTTCTGCTCTATTGATACCTCAACTGAATTTGTCCTTTTCATGCTTCCCTGATTTTGTGAATTGCTTCTTGGACCTTGTTCCTGGACATCTTGCAACCTTGCACATGTTTCTATTATTTCTCTGAGCTGCCCCTCGGTCTTGGGATTATTACGATGAATTTCAATAAAAAGCTGACATCTCCGGTCAGCGATTCCCCACTTGTAATGATTTATTACATTACTTGAGTCAACATCTCTAATCACTTGACACACCGTATGCCATCGGCTGGTATAAGATCGTATCGTTTCTTCTGGCCATGATGTAAGGGAATATAATCTATCTATTCCCGAATCAACGGGTTTATTGTACATGTAAGCTTCAAGAAATTTCCTCACTAATTGTGAATAACACTCAATGGAACTCTCGGGCAATCTATCATACCACAGTAATGATGAACCTGTTAAACTTGAAGGGAAACATCGGCACATAATTGCTTCATGTCCATCCCATCGTGACATCACTCGATTGTAATATTTTGAATGTGAGGTTGGATCCTTTGTTCCGTCGTAGCATTCAAATACAGGGATGCTATACTCTCTTGGCAATGGAACATTTTTCAATCATTGAGCCAACGGTGTACGCTTGGCCTCTTTTAACACTTCTTCTATTCTTCCTCCTTCTTTATTTTTCAGTCCTTTTATTTCCTCTTTCATTTGTTCCATTGCTTCAATACACTTTTGCCATTGTGTACGTTGAATTTCTTGATTTTCTCTCTGTCTCCTGGCTCGTGATGATGATCCTCCTAACACCATCCTCTGATCCTGATTTTCTCTTTCATTTATGGGTGCTCGTCTTTCAGAAATTGTTTCTGGACTTCGTGATCTTGTTGCAGCCTGCCTCTGTTCACGTCGAATTGCATCTTTTAAAACTTGATTTTCTCTGGTTAATAATTCAATTCTATCCTGATTGATCCTCTGTTCTCTCCTTATTTCATTCATTTCTCGTATCAGATTTTGAAGATAATTGACATTATTTCCTGAGTTCTCGTGATGTGAGAGCTGATTTTGTGATAAAGCATTTGGTGTTAGCTCTTGGATTGGTGAATGATTTCCCACATTACTCTGTTGTTGTTCTGGATCACTTTCAACTTCCCTTTGTCTGGAACTTTGTCTATCATTACTGTCTTGATTCGCAGAACCTAATTCTTGAGACATTTCTCTTCTAAATTTGCTGATCAGTTCCCTTCTCCTCTTGATTTCTAATAACCTTTCAAAAGTTAGCTAAATAACCTTTCAATCAAATTATTAAATAGGAAACTGACAGAAACTAGTTTTATAGTTTTTTTTTTATATAAATATGTTTTACGATCAAATATTTAGACAGACCCATTTATACTTAAAAATCTTTTTCTTTCCAAAGAGATACCATTTCCATTTTTTCAAATTCAATAAAGATAATTATGTGACAATTAAAATAGAAAAATTCATTTTTCAAGAACAGGTATGATAAATCCTTTAACCCAGTCCCTGTTTCTAGCGCCAAATTGTTTATGTCAATTTCCCCATTGACATTAACAACCAATGATTTAAAGATTGTATAATCAACATAAGATTTTAATAAATGAGCTGATACATAGAATCATCTTTAAGAATAATGATTTGATAAACATTTTAAGAATCCAATCATTTACAGATCATAAATCTGATCAAAACTACAATTCCAAATACATCTTCTATTAAAAGCAAGAAATTTTATCATGAATGTCCTATCTTTTGGATTTAATCATCCACAGTACATACCTAATAACCTTTTTCCTTCTGCTCTTCTTAATCTTCCTTCCTCTCTTTCTCTTCTCAATTTTCCGACCCCTTCTTCGTTGAATGCTCTCTTCTATTTATAGATTTAGTAGTGGGTCCCTCTTGTCCCGATACCTCTATCGTTCTCCTTATTATATTAGGATAGGGATGTTTATAAGATTGGCAGGTCATCCTTTCTCTTTGGTGCGTTACCTTGCATGGTTTACACGTGCTCTTCGTTCCTTGAGAATCAACTTTGTCCCGATCATACGTGTCATAAAAGTAATTATTGCCTTACTTTCCCGCTTCATGCTCATAATTGTTCTTTCTTTCCCGTTCCATATGCATTTAATGTTGTCTGTTTCGATCAGTGTGATGTTACTTTCCCGATTCTTACGTGTCGATCATGCAGAGATTTTCTCAGTCTTTCACATCTGTCCCATTTCGATACTTTAATATGGCTTTGATTGTGTGCTTCTCATCCTTCTTGAATTTCATTATTTCTTTCTTAATCGTCTTACACGTGTCGCTCTTATTTTATTTCCCAACAGGTAACAACAGCGATCTCATCACGCGGGGTTTAAATTGATCCGTGATTGATAAAATCTTTTGAAGATTCAAAGAACCACAAATGCTACATAGAATTAGAAGATGATTCAGAGAACCAAATCCATGATAAGATAAGAGAGCGACATCACAGATTATGTACTATCCTCGCCTTTAATTTCCTTTTTTGTATCAGCTCGTTTGAAGGATAATTGTACTTGACGACATATTTCATCTAAGTTTTTAAATGATTACTTAACATACTGATACTTTTAATAGTACTTCAAACAATAAAATAAAATACTCAAGTTTGTTAGGTTCAAATCCGTTTAATATAAACTTTCTTCTGGAAAAAAGAAAAACAAAAAAATGCCATAATTTTATGATGGTTTGGAACCGGAAGAGTTTCTTTCCTGGATGAATACGGTTGAGGAAGTATTGAAATTCAAAGAAGTAAAAGATAACAAACGAGTTTCGTTGGTGCCGACTATGTTTCGTGGAAGGGTTAATTCGTGGTGGTAACAACACAAGTTGCTACACGGTCGTAAGGGAAAACAAAAGTTAGTATCATGGGAGAAGTTGAAGAAACACATGAGAGCAGAGTTTTTACCACATAACTACATTGGATTGATGTACCAGCAGCTGCAAAACCTACGCAAGGGAGTACATTCTATAGACGATTACACCAAGGAGTTTTACCGACTACTTTATCTTAACGACTTGTTAGAGTCAGATGAGCAAAGTCGCTCGCTATATAGGTGGTCTCCCTCAATAATATCAGGATACACTCAACATGTTTGATTGCTGCTATATTTTGGATGCACATCATAGAGCAAGGCATATAGAGAAACAAGTAGGGCGTAGAAGCTTAAATTGGGGTACCAATGTGGCAGCATTTCCTGCAAGTAACCGTAATACTTCAACACCTTGTACTGCTAGTAAACTTAATTCTTCGTCAACACCAAATAAAACCCTAGTTACCACTTTTGGGGGTAGGTGTAATAAGTGCGGAGAATCTGGGCACAAAGTCAGTGACTGTCAAAAAGAAAAACGAGCGAACAAGGTATTTTTCACTGAAAACGACCGTGAAGAAGATGAATGGGTAGCTGATTATGAAGAGGATCATGAGGATGATTCTGAACCTATCGATGAAGTAGTTGTTGGAGATAAAGGAGTGAACTTTGTAGTAAGAAGAAGTTGTCTCACTCCACGTAAAGATGAGGGCGAGAACTGGTTGCGCAATAATATATTCTAGTCGAATCGAATAAAAAGTTTGTCGTCTATCTATTGATCCTGGAAGTTGCGAGAATATTATTGATGAAGAGGTCATGGAACGATTCAAGCTGGAAACCAAGGCACATCCATATCCGTACAAGCTTTCTTGGCTTAAGAAAGGGAATGAGGTAAAAGTAAACAAACGTTGTTTGATTTCTTTTTCAATTGGTAATAAATATAAAAATAAAATATGGTGTGACGTTACTAGTATGGATGCTTGTCACTTGTTGTTGGGTCATCCATGGGAGTTTGACAAGAAAAGTAGTCATGACGGGTATAAAAATACCAACAGTTTTTATGGAACAACGTACGTATAGTACTTGTACCTGGTAAAGACATTGCACCTACACCATCTACTGGAGATGCTACCAATCTCTTGTCGTTTAAGCAGTTTGAAGATGAGGTAGAAGATGCAGGTGAATTGTATGTGTTGATTGGCAAAGAAGAACAAAATGATGAAAGTAGTATCTTCATTGTAGCTCAAACTTTAATTAAGGAATTTATGGATGTTTTTCCTAACGAGTTGTCGGACGAGCTACCACCTCTCCGGGATATACAACATCGTATTGATCTCATTCCTGGATTAAGCTTGCCAAATAAAACGCACTACAGAATGAGTCCTAAGGAGCATAAACTTCGTCGTCAAGTGGAAGATTTGCTACAGGAAGGATTGATCCAACATAGTCTAAGTCCTTGTGCAGTACCATCCTTGCTGATTCCAAAGAAAGATGGAATGTGGAGAATGTGTGTTGATAGTCGAGTCATCAACAATCACAGTCAAATATCGTTTTCTAATTCCCAGATTGGATGACTTGTTAGATCAGTTGTGTGGAGCGAAGGTGTTTAGCAAACTCGATTTGAAGAGTGGGTACCATCATATCAGAATTCGTGAAGGTGATGAGTGGAAAACTTCTTTCAAAACTCTAGAAGGATTATATGAGTGGCTGGTTATGCCATTCGGGTTGACCAATGCGCCAAGTACATTTATACGTATAATGAATCAAGTACTCAGACCCTTTACCGGTACTTTTGTGGTTGTTTAATTCGATGATATTCTTCTTTATAGTGCTAACATGGACTTGCATGTTCAAAATCTTCGAGAAATGCTCTCAGTTCTACGTAGGGAGAAATTATTTGCGGCCATCAAAAAGTGTTCATTCATGACAGATCGAGTTCTATTTCTTGGTTATGTCGTCACCAAGGATGGAATCAAGGTAGATGAGTCCAAGGTTGAAGCTGTGAGAAATTGGACTACGCCTACTATATTACACGAGGTAAGGAGTTTCCATGGTTTTGCTTCTTTTTACTGGCACTTTATTCCCCATTACAGCACCATTATGGCACCTATTACTGAATGCACGAAATGAGGAAATTTTTTCATAGTCCGAGGAAGCTGACGAAGCCTTTGAAGCTGTCAAGACAAAGTTGATAACTGCACCACTGTTTGTGTTACCTGATTTCAGCAAGCCGTTTGAACTACATTGTGATGCATCGAAGGTGGGAATTGGAGCTGTTTTGAGTCAGGAAGGACGACCCGTAGCGTATTTGAGTGAGAAGTTGAATGGTGCTAAGCTCAACTATAGTACTTATGATGTGGAGTTTTATGCTATAGTTCAAGCCTTGAAACATTGGCTTCACTATCTAATTCATAACGAGTTCATTATATTTTCGAATCATGATTTTTCAAAGCACATCAACAGTCAATAGAAGCTTTCTTCTAGACATGGCAAGTGGGTTGGTTATTTGCAAGAGTTCACTTTTGTACTGAAGCACAAAGCTGGGTCGCAGAATCAAATTGATGATGCCTTAAACCGAAGGAGTATGATACTCAATACCATGCAAACTAAGGTAATAGATTTTGATTCATATTCTGATCATATTCTAAAAGATCCGTACTTTACGGAGATTGTGGATGAATCAGTTCAGGAAAACGAAGTGATTACCTTATGCATGAAGGATTTTTCTTCAAAGTTAACCAATTGTGTATTCCTGATTCAAATCTCCGATTGAAGATTATTAAGGAGTTACATGACGAGGGGCACATGTGAAAGGATAAGACTTACCAACTTGTTTCGAAGTCATATTACTGGCCAATAATGAGGCGTGAAGTTGTTAAATTCGTGGATAGATGTCGAATATGTCAAGTTTCAAAAGGAAAATCAACTAATGCAGGGTTGTACATGCCATTGAAAGTTCCAAGTCAACCATGGATAGGTTTGAGCATGGATTTCGTATTGGGTTTACCTCGAACTTAGAGGGGACATGATTCAGTATTTGTAGTTGTTGGTCGTTTTTCAAAAATGTCCCATTTTATTGCTTGCAAGAAGACTACTAATGCACTGAAGGTAGCTGAATTATTCTTCCATGAAGTGTATCGTCTACATGGATTGCCATGTTCAATTATTAGTGATTGAGACACAAGATTCCTTAGTTATTTCTGGAAAACCTTGTGGAAATTAGCTAATACAAGGCTTAACTTCAGTAGTGCATATCATCCTCAAAGTGATGGCCAAACATAAGTCGTGAATCGTTCGTTGGGTGATATACTATGATGTATGGTTAGAGAAAATCCGAAGAGTTGGATCAGAAACTTTGCCAAGATGAATTTGTATTTAATCGTACAGTAAATCGTAGTCTGGGTATGAGTCCGTTTGAGGTTGTTTATGGCTACAATCCACGATCACCAGTGGATTTAGCACTTGTTCCTGATCTGAAGAGAATTGAAGTTCGTGCTGAAGAACGTATCCAACAATTCCAACAGATTCACAAGTTGGCTGAAGAACAGTTGCTTCGAGATAACGAGAGGTATAAGGAGGCGGCAGATAAGAAACGCAGAATTGTGGATTTTGCAGTAGGAGATTTCGTGTGGGCAACATTGACAAAGGATCATTTTCCAGTTGGCGAGTATAACAAACTGAAGGCGCGTAAGATTGGTCCCTTGGAAATTGTCGCGAAGGTTAATCCTAATGCCTACAAGTTAAAGCTTCCAAGTCACATCCGGACTTCTGATGTTTTTAATGTCAAACACTTGGTGCCGTATAATAGTGATAATTCTGATTGACCAAGAAAATTCGAGGGCGAAATTCTCTCAACCCCGTGAGAATGATGCATATGAGCAGGCTATAGTCTATTTGGAGGCTAAAGACCCGAGTGTCGGAATTTATCTCAAGAGGGGTCCATTTTGATTGGAAACGAGCCAACGATCAAGACATGGAACTTAGTCGCGTGGTCTTCCCATTTTAGCCAAATTCCATCGTTTAGGGCTTCAAACATTCGCTTTTGCTATTTTATGAAAGTTTTTATTTTGTTAATAACTTCTTCGTTAGGAGTCCGTTTGGGTCGCCGTTTGCGGCAAATAGTTTTATTTTACGAGTAATTTCATTCTTTTTGGTCGACCAAAATTTTCCAAAAAGAGCAAATTAGGGTTTGAGTCGGTTTAGGGTTTTTTTTCATCCTTTCTTGACTAGCAAGTTATGGGTTTTCCCCAAGTCTATAAAAGAGTCCTCCATATATTATTTTAAGCAGTTGAATTTGATTAATAAGAATTATTTTCTTAAACTTTTTCAGGCTTGATTGATTATTATTTAAAGTCGGGAAACCGAAGTCTAAATAACTATCGTTGTTCATAGTCGATATTCCTAGGAGTATTTGAAGTCTGAACAAAACCTCTCTTTTCTTTCTCTTTGTTTATTGCCATTATGACAATGATGCACAAAATCAAGTTATTGTTGGGATATATACAACTCCGATCTTTGATAAATATCTCGATGATGAGGAGGATATGAAATTTTCTTTTCAAAAAGACGAAGAACATCCTGTTTCTGACAAAGAAAAAAAATCCCAAGAAGTTTCACATGATTTAATGGAGTTTCATGGTGATTCATTTAATCCTGATAAACTTATTGATTTAGAAATTCCTGATATTGATGAGTTTTCTTTGCCCGAGAGTAAGCTAGTTGTTGATTATTGTGATACATAAATGGTCTCTCATATCTACCATATCAAGAGAGAATTTGTTGAATCAACTTATGAAGATCCATTTTGGGCTTCCATCACACCTCATGCTTCTATATGGTGCATAGATTATTTTTTTACAACATCAATTCATGTATATGAAGATTGTCATCAACGAGTTACACATGCAGAACATGGTACCGACAAGATTCGAGGACGAATCTTCTCCAACACCGGTAGAATGATGGAGGAAGATTTATGGAAAATAAATATATTATTTTATTATTATTATTTATATTTTATTTATGTTGTTTTTAGTAGAAAAATAATTAATTTTCGGATTTATTATGTAAGGTAATTTTGGAAGAGTCTAGAAATTTATTTTAAGAGTTTTAATAATTTAGGAAAGTTGCCTAAAGGTAGTAGATACCTTGGAAAACAAGTTTATAGGTTTTTGAATAGTTTAGGGTTTGTTAGTAGGAGTTATCTATATAAGGAGCTCCAAAAACGAAAATTATGAGAGTTTTTTATTTTTTTAAAATTATTTTATTTTCATTAAACTTGTTGAGTTTATTGATTTTTTATTTTTATTCATAGTTGAGTTTACCCTGAAGTCTGAATACTAATCTCATATCTATAGTCGTTATTCATAGTGAATTAACGAAGTCTAGATAACCCCGTAGATTTTAGGATATCTCTATGAAGATCAACTAATTTCTATCGATTTCTACTTATTCTACCGGTTATTTTTCAACAATTTTATTCCGCTATTATTATCATCATTACACGTTTCCAATCTGCATCATAAGGTTTCTTTCATACGACTAACATTTAATCACAAATGAAATGCATGTACATAACCCAAAATATGGTCTAGCCATAATTCTAATCTTTATGATGACAGTATCAAATAATGACCTCCATTATACATACATAACTCAACTAAAATACAACGAAATTAGCTAAAGAACCAATAATATGAACGACGGAAGGATAGAAAAAATAGATAGATTATAACATAAACAGAGGGCTCATATCATATGCGTAAAGTCACGCTCATCATAATCAAATATAGAAAATGGGGCCACAAATCATGTCAAGCACATACCTAGTGGGAGACACTGATATTTTGGAGCAAAAGTGACAATTCACACTTGATTTATAGAGGACCAAAACAAGAACAATGGTCCATTATCGCATTTCAGACTTCACTAGTGTCCTACTAACCAGGCTATTGCGCCCTCTACGAATTTACTAGTGGCGAGACATAAATTGGGACCATAAAATGAACTAGGGCCTTTGTAGAGTCCTTGACTACTTATCTTTAACTTATCATTTAGTCCGGAACAATATAAACACTAGGCTAACTGATTATTACATCAATGAAACATATAAACTCAAATTCCTTGAAAACTAGACACCAAGTAATTAAACAGCTGATATTTGTGATCAATTAATCATTGGTTTTTGGATTGAAACATTCAGATACCACGTAAACTAGTAGAGTAAATCAACCCCTAATACTAGATTTTGAGGTGGATTTGATTGATATCATAATGTAGTTGGTGTTGTTGCACGAATAGGAAGCTTCCTATATAGTATTGAATTGTAATGAAAAGGTGTATTGTCTGGCTGCATCAATCATTTTCTTACTGATGAAGCAATCATCTACTGATTAATAAATTGATTATAATAACAGTGCTAATTACTTGTTAATTGAATCAGAACACCCACCTTCTTAACACAAACGGGATCCGTAGAACTATAAACACCGTTCCACCCTACATACCACCCGTGGTACCTTTTGTGTCGGGTGTTTTGGTGTTCTGTTCTGCTGTCACAACTGTTACTCAACGTGTACTTCATGCACCGTGACTGAATTAGATCATACTGGCTGCTGCCACGTATTTCTCTTCATATATTTGACATTACATTTTTGCCCTAAAAATTCCTGTCTATTTACAGTTTTGTATTGTTTGATTTCGTCGTGTTCTTCTGTTACTTTTTCTCATATTGTTTTTGTCGATTTCTCTGTTTCGAAGTATGTGAAAAAGACTAAAAGGTGAAATCAGAACAATAAGTAATGTTGGATAGATTGTGCAGAGTACATTGTATGTTGGGATTTGGGAGGTGAGCGAAGATCCAAATTTAGCAGTTGATTTTGTATTTACTTGCTTCTTCTCTTTGGATTAGTTTTGGTTATCACATGGTATGACTATTGGTGGTGGTGGATTATTATTGGGTTAACTTCGGTCCAATGCATTATTTCACCCATGAACAAATGAGAAACGATTGTCTTTTCATTCATTTGGTAGGATAATCTAGTCATACGTTTCTCCTCCTTTTAGCATCGCTAGAAAATCAGGTAACAAATAGTACAAATTAAGTAGCTATTTATCCCGTCCATTAAGCCCTATCGGTTGGTCTTTTAATCAAAGTTCTTTTTTTCCAAAAAAGCATTTCTTTTATGGCTAAGTTTTGAAAGGTGACAAATGATGATCAGATTATTTTTACACTTCATTTATTTTTTGATCTAACATTGTCAATAATTTTATATTCTACTCTCAGGATAAATTTTTGACAAAGACATTTATTAAATAAAATATGGAGAACAAATGATATATTATCGTTTGTTTTATTTATCAATTGTTTCTAACCAACTATACTTCTAAAATGTAAAGGATAAATAACAACAAATTATTTGTCTCGTATGACCCCATCAAAAGCGTTTTTGTTAAAAGTTTATCATAAAAATAGAATGCAAAACTATTGAGATAGTGTCATATCAAAAAATAAAATAATTATAAAATAGTGTAAAAATAACCTTATCATTTGATCTTTCTCTTTTCAAATTTAGCCCCCAATAGCAATGTTCTTTTTTTGGAAAAAAGAACTATTGATTAAAAGAGCAACCTAAAGGCCTTATGAAATTGGTTGGAAAATATAATGAATAACTCTATTTTATTTCTAAAAAGAAACTTTTTTTATATTCTTAAGAATATAATTGGTCCGAAACAATTAATAGAAATGCCTATGAATTTGAAAATTATGTGCCTTTTATGTCCGTATAAAAATTATCCCTATTTTTAATATACCAAAATGCCAATAAATTTGAAAATAATTTTTAGTGATATATATTTTATACAGAATTGTATAATCCTGGCTACTTAAAATATCAAGTGAACACAAACTCTGAATTTAGTTATGTGGTTTGCTACTTTACTTCATGGTTTTTTGAAGACACTCGTTCACTTAATTACACCTGCCAATTTATTTTGGAAGGGTTCTTTCATTATATATAAACAAACCTTGAAATCAGTAGCACAATAATTTTCTGTCAATGTTTATACTTCCCATGCTAGCCAAGTTCCTAACACATAGACATTGTCTTCCTTAATTGAGAGATTCTTGTGGGAGGAAGAAAAACAAAGAGGGCATGTTATGTGTAATGCTCAAAATGTCATAGATATTTCAATATTATATTAGTGCGAGTTCATTTTTTACATATGAAAAGCTATCTTTGAAGGCATGTATGTGTAATGCTTAAAACGTCATAGGTATTTCAATTATTCCTTTCGTTTTTATAAAATTGTTACTATCAATTTTTCAATTTAGTCTATTTTTAAGTTAAAATGAAAAATTAACAGTAACACTTTTACTGAAACGAAGGTAGTATTAAAATAGTGCAACTTGATTTTTCACATATCAAAAAGTTATATTTGAAGGCAGCTCTCAACAGTTGGTTTTCAAATTCTCACTAAGAAAATTAAGCAGTTTTCTGGAGAGTTAGAGATGTTGTGGGTGATATTCTTCCTGCTCTCACTTAGTTTCAGTATTATTCTATCGAATTAATAACAAAAAAATACTTAGCTGCTGCTTTTTTCTCTTATGAGCAGTTTTCTTCCCTTGTTTAACTTTTTTTTAGTAAAAAGATTAAAATTAAAATAAATTACTTTATACATATGTATTTTTATATACATATTATCCTAGAGTCCATTGTGATAAAATCTATGGTGTTAACTAACCTCGAAAACAACTTACAAGTTTAGGATTGTCCAAAAAAATATACACTTTATAAATCAGGGAATTTAGACGATGTGAAGCTACATTTACCACATTGGTTTTGAAAATTTATGGTTATCCATAATTTCTACTTATTTTTCATTATATAATACGAATAAGTTTTAGACGCCTGGAACTAACTAGTATGTTTTTTGACGCATGATATTTAACTAGTACCTTTATGATGCGTGAATCATAAATCCAATGTTTTTTTTCTGAGATTACATAGATTTAGTATAATTTTCTTTAAAAATTAAGCAGGACCCAAAAATTGGAAGAAGGGAAAAAATCTGAGATGAAATACGGAAGATATTAACTTAATGCACAATAATTTTGAGAATTCAACCTCAGACTAATAGGTTAAGAAAAATACCTAACAATAATGGTAAAATCATTGTACGATGATATTAATGGTCCAATAATCTGAATTCAAAACTTGTGAACACCAAATTATTTATCGATTAGAAAAAAATAATTATTTTTTTTATAAAACTAATGAATTTTTTTTTTCTTTTTGAAGCATTAATGATGTGTGGCCCAAGTTCATATATCACATAACATGTTATCCCATAATAATTCAAAAAACAGTAAAAAAAGTTTGTTGCGACTACAATTTTGATTTTGAAGTCGGTAAGAACTTTTGTCTAACAGTCAGCGTAAGTTATTATAGTAATTGACGGGTAGGTGATTTCTAGTTGACTAGCCTCTTCACAACACCATTTATATTTAGTACTAATTTTGTGAGGGAATAAAATCTAAGATACGTGTGTCTAAAAATTATTGGAGGAGGAACGAGTTACGATGGGACGAGAAACACTGAAACAAAGCTTTTTAAAGCATTGAAATGACAACTGCAAAGTTGATAAGATTTGAACCTGACATCGTTAATGCATGATCAGCACATGGATTGCGGGAAAGTAAGGCTCACTGCTCAAAACAGATAGCCTTACTGCCTGACAGACACCAGGTTGCAGGAAAATTTGACACAATAAAGAAGTAATGATGAGCGTTGATGCATGAGGGACACGTATCAAATTTACAAGCTACGGAACAAAAAGAACTAAAGCATGACGATTCACTTTTAAGAGCTACGTGTCAGACATTCTATGATTCAAATAAGACCGCAACCTTCATCCCAATCCAAAAACAATAACTTAAATACAAGACCGCAGAAGAGCTGCGGGATAACCAGTGAGAAATTATGGAAAACAAGCGATACACATGTTAAGACTTGCGGGAAGCATGATCAAGTCTTGCGGAAATTACAAATAAGTTTGTGGGACTGCATTTCACACCAAGGATGGATAAGAATAAATAGGTGGAAAGATAAATTGGAGGGACCCATCGAATTGGCTATAAATACCAAGCTCATAAACAGGAAAAGGGGATGGAAAATCTGGAGAAAAATTGGACTGAAGGCATTGAATCATAGGCAAGAGTTTAGGTATGAGACTTTGTGTAAATTTAGTTGATTGATCATTGATTAATATGACCATGATTGTATAATATGTTTTTCTTCTATAACGTATAATGATGAATAATAAAAATACAAATCTTTTTACACGTGGATGTAGACAATTAGATTGTTGAACCACGTTAAATGTTTGAATTAATTTATTTTTAGTTTTGATTGATTTCCGTCTTTTAAAAGTTAATATATGATAATTTTATGATATGATATCAAACATTTATATGATTCAGATTATATTTGTTGTGATCCAAAGATCTCTAAAAATGCTAGATTTTTAATAATCATAAATTTGTTCAATGTTGTTGAGTTGGTGTGCTCAATTTATGAATCTACCCGTATTTGATGATTGTGTACTATATAAATATATTCATGGCTCAAGCTTCCCAATGCGCAATGACATGCATCCAGAGAACTGGAAGAAGTTTGATCGAAACTCCATATTGGACTTCAAGATTAACTTGACCGCATCCCGACAAGGTCGATAGAGTTCTCTCCCACGTACCCGATACCACTTATCAAAGACGGTGGTTGTGTTCGTTTTTAATCTACTCACTTCTGCACTGCAGAGACTGTACACTAGAGTGAATGGTGCACAAAAACACAAAATTACCACGTGCTCAAACCCTCTTTAACATTCACAAAATGACAAAATGGAAGAGGCGTTAGCTTAATCCAAAACCATTGATCACAGTAAAAATCAGCAGCACCTCTCATAAATAAAGCAAGTCCTTGTTTTCGTAATTTATCAGTACATACAAGGTTTGTTTTGAAAAGTAAGAGCATTTATACAGCCTGTTAAGTGAATTGTTTGACAGGTTGGAAATCTCTACACACTATTCAAAAACCCAAGCAACCATATAAATACACCCCCAACCATCCAACTCTTCTATCATCATCGTCATCTCATTTCAGTTCTTCCACAATTTTCTCTCTAAAAACACAAAGCAAAGCTGATCTCTCTCAATTCTCAAAAAAAAGGCAAATTATCAAAATGGGTATCTGCAGTTCAATGGAGTCGACACAGATTGCAACAGCAAAATTGATAAGTCAAGATGGGAAACTAGATGAGTATTCATACCAAGTGAAAGTATCATATGTATTGCAAAAACATCAAAACTGTTTCATATGCAATTCAGATGAAATGGAATTCGATAATCAAGTACTGCCCTTAATGACGATGAAGAACTTCAATTGGGCCAAATCTATTTTGCTTTACCATTGAGTAAACTTAAATATCCACTTACATCTGAAGAAATGGCTTCATTAGCTGTTAAAGCTAGTTCAGCTCTTATGAAAAGCAGTGGTTATTCTTACAACCGGAAACAGGTTAAACCAGTTACGTACACAACAATTAGCGAGAGAAAATCAGCATCCATTAGAACTGCAAAAGATAACAATGGTGGTGGATTAGTAACAGAGCATAAAAGGAAAAAAAGTGGTGGAAAAGGACGTGATTTTACCTCTAAATTAGGGGCAATTGCGGAATAGAAATCAAAATCATAAAGATCTGTAGATATTTTGTTCTTTCACTTTTTTGAATAGTTAAGATTTTTACAGATATTTTTGGAGATGTCATGGACTGTCTTCAGCTCAGATATAAGAGGGAATCACATGTAATGGATATTTATTATTCTTTGATTTGTTGGTTTGACGAGAGTACTACCTTTTTACTAATTACAACTCTAATGGGGAACACCAAGTAGATAAAAAAAGAAAATATCAACAATAAGAAAATCCTTAAGTTTTACAGGAGCCGGACAATTACATGAGAAAATTGGAGTGCTTTCGGACAATAGATGCATTGCTCTCCCATTTTGAAGTAGTAACTCTCTCACATGAGATTTGCCTTCAAAGACAATATGCTGCACTACTACTAATAAGTTTCCGAGCAGTCTATATGCTTCTTTCAATGACAAAATCTAAATTTTGATACTTACGTGAATTTGAAATTGTGATCAATACCTTAAATTTATCGAACGGTAAAAAGAAGTTTCGATTGAGAGTCTAGGTTATTGATGAGCTTATTATTCAGAAACCTTTATAATAGACGGGTAAAATATCGCTCTGGGTGAAATGGACGTAAATAAATTTCTAAAAAATCTGACTATACTACCCTTAGGATTTATACCCTACAAAATCAGTTTTAATCCCACCATCTAGAAAGTATCGATCGAACAATTTCCACCTTCTCCCATCTTCTCCACCTCCTCCCACCTTCTCCACCATCGACATCATAATTTCTTCACCACCACCACCACATACCATCAACTCTTTGTTCTATCCACATTCACCACCAGCACCAGCACCACCACACCAAAAAACCTAGTCAGTTTCATCTGCAGAAGTTTCTATCACCACTATCAACAAATACCCTAGTCAATTCTACTCTTAATCACCACCACGAAAAGGGTAATTACTATTTCTATCTATTAGTTTTAGGTTTTCTTTAAAAAAAATTTAATGATTGAAATTGGTTTCATCTGCTTTTCAATTTTAGGGCAATTTTACATTACACATTTAAAATTGGATGAAACTGGTTTAATCCAGTTATTTCTGTTGAAATGGATTTGTTGTTGTTGTAAATGTGAAATCTGTTGTGAAATTGGTGTGTAAGAAACTGGTGTTGTAAGTAGGATGAAACTGGTGTTGTAAGTAGGATGAAATTTGTTGTGAAATTGTGTTGAGTAGATATTGGTGAACGCTAGTATAAACTAGGACGAAACCGGCTTTATCCAGGTTTAATCTGCAGTTTCAGCAAGTTTAAAGTAGGATGAAACTAGTTTCATCCAGTGTAAACCTTGGTAAGTTGTTTTATCTAGATTTTCATTTGAAATCAATTTTGTAAGTTGTTAGTGATATGTGCAATTTATCTAGGTTTAGATGGAAAATAGGAAGAAACTAATTCATCTAGGTTTAGTTAGAATGAATATATATGCAGTAATAATTGGTTTCCTTTGGTTACTTTGTTGGTAAATGCTTGTCCTGATTGTATATTATTTCTTTTTCACATTATCTTGTCGCAATTTCCTTCCATGGATAACGCTTGTCCTTATATGCAGTGTGAAATTATACCAGCTTCATCCTTGTTGTTTCGGTTACATTCATTGTGTTGAGTTGGCTAAAATTGTGTTTTTTTGGTTTTAACAGTTTGGCTAAATTGGTAGGAAACAAATGGCGCCCTCAACTAAAGGTACCACTTTCTGATTTCTTTATGTTTAAATTGTTATTGATTATTTGTGTTGAGTTGATGGTGGTGAACAAGTGTTATTATAAAGTAGGATGAAACCAGTTTCATCAAGGTTTAATCTGCAGTTTCAACAAGTTTAACCTAGGATGAAACTGGTTTCATCCAAATTTAATATTTGATATAAATTTATTTTTGATAGGATATAACTGGTTTCATCTTGTTGTAGGAAGCAAAAGCAAGAGTAAAGGTGAATTAAGAGCCAAGAAAAGAATGGTGTAAATGTGGTTGGCAAAAGTAATGAAGAAGATCATTTGGAGAGAAAGGAAAGGAAGAAAACCTTTCGGTCAAGTATGAAACCAACTGTGGATTTAATGGGTACATTGGAAATCACAGAGAAAGAAGAGGTTGAATTAAGGAAGATTGAGTTTTGGAGTTTTCTGAACGTGATCAAAGAAGGAAAAATGGGGAAAGTTTAATGTCGCAAAGCTCCAAAGGCATTAGAATACATCATAAAGAGTTATGGTTCAAACAACTCATGGTGATCAAATTTTGAAGACGGATCCTAACTCACTTGTTGTTACCTTTGCAATGAAGAGAATACGTATGAGTGAAGAAGATAAGGAACTTTATGGGCCAAAGGAGGACCTTAGTATGAAAACTTCTGAATTTACATAAAGTACTTCAAGAAGGAGGATGCAAAGAAAAGTGGAGACAAATTGGAGAAAAAGGAAATTGTTAAAGGGATCAAGGCTATTATCAAAGAAGAAGGCAAAAAAGAAGAGATGGTGATCCTTTTGTTGTTGTACATGTTTTGTACAATTTTTTTCACAAACATTGGTGGTATGTATATCATTTACAAGTACTTAAACTGTGTGAAGTCAATTGATATCATCGATAGAATCTTGTGGCCGAATCTCATCCATGAGCATCTAATGGAAAGCATTGCGGCAGTACATAAGACACGTTACTCCGTAAATGGTTGTAGCTTTTATCTGTTGGTGAGTTTCTATGATTTTTTTATTATTTTTTAACATTCATTATCTTCAATATAACAAGCATAAAACTAAACAGATTCATCTTGTTCTTTTTATTGTTGCAGTGCTGGATGTTTGAACATATTAAAGTTATTGAAAAGAAAAACAAGAGTGATAACTTACCTAGGTTTGCAAGATGGAACATGTTTCAAGTATCTTCTGATGTTGAGGCGATGCTGAAAATTCTTTCAAAAGATCAGGTAAATTTGTACTATAAAGCCATAATATTTCTGTAATCACTAGATGAAACTATTTACATCATGTGTAATATTTTTGTAATCACTAGATAAAACTAGTTACATCCTGTGTAAGCACTGGATGAAACCAGATGCATATTGAATCTGAATCTGAAAATATGTTGTCTACAATGTTACAGATGATTGACTTGTTGGTAGGTTGACTGAAGAGGAAAGACAATTATGCTTGTTTAACGAGGCAGAAAACAACCATGAAGAAAACATCTCCAACTTGAAGAATGAATTACAAGAAAAATATAAGATTATCTCGAAAATTGAATTAGAGGATAAGGATAAGATAATATTAGACTTGCGAAATGAAGTGGAAGTATTGAAAGGACAACACAAGTCGCAATCACAAAATCCACAAGATTCACCTTCTCTTCAGATTATTGTTCATACACCACCTCCATATTTCTTCAATCTTCAAATTACTCAAGAAATGAACAGAGATGTAGAAGGTGATGTTCCTCAAAACTTTGATGCACCAAATGAAATTCCCGAAGCTGCGAACATAAATATAGTTATTAAAGCACAACCTCTAGTAGTTATGAATGAACTTGGGTCGATTGAGCGAAACGTGAAGAATGTGTATCAGTATACAAGGAAGCGGAAAAACCTTAGTTCGGAATATGTTAAGAATGATGAAAAGAAGAAAAAGAGTGATAAGTTGAAGAAGTTAGATAAGAATAACAAGTTGTGGAGAAATTATTTGAGTGAAAACAAAGAGACCGAAGAAAAGTTAATCAAAGAGTTCTATAAATCTGGAAATTTAAGGTACGTGCAACTATTTTTTGCTTTGATAATTTGTTTTTGCATTATTGTTTATGATAAAACTGGATTCATCTTAGTATGGTTTTTCATCCTGTTTATACCAAACTGTTAAACTTGGATGAAACCAGTTTCATCCTGTTTTTTACCTGTTGCAACTATATGAATGATCAATAATGCAGAGACTGCATTTGGAATTGCAATAGAGGTGGTGAGTTTACAATCTCTATTATGGGAGAATACATCCAAGAAATGATGTTAAATCATTATGTATCGAACAGTATTATCAAGTTCAAGATTATGAAATGGAGGGAACTGTTTCAACCTAACAGTGAGCGTGATGGATTCATTATGACCGCGTTTCTAAGCACACTTGCATGGGTAACACATAAAAATATTTGATTTATTTTATTTATTATTTATTCAATAATTTTTTTTGGTAAAAATGATTGAATTAAATAGTGCACTTAATTTGTTTTCAATTTTATGTCTCCATGGAAGATGAAAAAACGGCAACAAAGTTGATAGATAATGAATTGTAGAAATTGCAGAATACTAACATCAACGATTTCGATTACTTCTTGATCCCGATGAACTACCACTGTGAAGTTGTATCGAAGCCTGAATATAAAATGCTTTAATTTGACTTCCATGACGTTTCTTGGACACACTACATTTCTCTTCTCGATACTACAAAAAATGGTTGTCTGGAGGATGTTAAAGTAATGGTAAGAAAAGTGAACCAAGTTCTTAGCAAACTCTATGATAAAAACATGGATGATATCGAATTCACTACCGTAAAGAACTGTCTACAACAGGGCAAAAGGTAGGTCATTCACTGTGGCATTAGTTATTATATAATTTTTTATTTATTAAACACAAAACTAAATGAAAGACTTGGTTTTGTAGTCCTGAATCTGGAGTGTATGTTATCTACTTCATGGAGTGGGCGATGAAAGATGGTTTCGCTTTGAAGACCAAGAAACTCTAAGGGAAAATATGAGGACAAAGCGAGTAGACCTTGTATATTAAATACTCAGTGATGAAAGAAGTTGTTGGAAGTTGGAAGAGAACTAAGACGGTTTTGTAAAGAATCTGGTTTCGTCTAAAGATCGTAAAGATTTTAATTTAAGTTTTTTATGTAAAATGCTATTAATGTAGTTTAGTCGCACATCAATTAATATGAACCTTGAATTTCATCTATAAATGTATATGTCCTAACTACAAATCAATTAATATGAAAACTTTTACTTGGATTGTTATTTATTGATAATTTTAAGTAATTTTGTCAGAATATGCAGGATGAAACCAGATACATCCTGAAGAAAAAATATTCTACTGTCAGAATATGCAGGATGAATCTGGTTTCGTCCAAGCAAAATAATATTTTTGTCCAAACAAATACTAATTGTAAAAAGAATGAGTCTAATATGCAACAAGAAGTTGCAGAGAATGAATAAGACCAAGAATCATAAATTTTCTAGAAGAATAAGTGGAAGAAGATGTTATCAAGGAGGGAGAATAAGGCGCTGCTTCTTGGCAGAAGGATGAGAACACGTTGTCTTGTTATGCCTTGCTTTTGTATGGCAATTATCGCACGTAATCGATCTCGTGAAACCCGAACCGGTGCTAGGAATCCTCTTTTTCTCTGGTCTTCCTACTTTGCCAGCAACATCCGATGACTGGATAAGTTTTTCTTCAGCAACAATTGAAGGCTTTTAATGATTTGGAATTGGTTTGATTGAATGATCATACGCAGCCTGGAAGAACCCAATACTTGGTGGGAAATGTTCTTTATTTTAGACAGTGAAACCATTCCATTACTACCAACCCATATGACCTCTCTGAGATATACGGTTCATGTCGGAAAGGTACATCCACAATTTAATCCTATATGCATCATATAGCCCCAACAGTTCTGGGAAGAACCAAAGTTGCATATTTGATATGGGGCGGTTTGGAACTCTTCTTTTTTTTCTTTACTGATAACTAAAAAACTTCTTTAAGTTATATATAATGAATTCAACTGGTTTACGGTTCCAGTGTGAACAAAAGAAAGATAGGGATGACATCCCGGCGAGATCTTCGGCTCAAACTAAAAAAGGGATATGACGAAATAGGTAGATGCTACAAACTTGATTGGATTGAGCCTTTCGACGAAAACGGGGGAGAAATTCTCCAAATCCTTGCCTTTCTGTTTGAGTTAGGTTCAAGTCTGACGGGAATAATATTATACGACTAGCAAAAGTCTTAGACAGACCTTTTGAAGATATCAGTGTGATTGACCAGACTGCGCTACACAAAGGATTAATGAAATCATAGACACAAAGCTTTGTTGAAGCCATACACACGATAACGTGAGCACAAGGGAGCTGATCAGTAAACCAACGCTGACATCTGCAGTACCACTTGCTAATATTAACAACATGAGTATGATCGGAGGAGCGTACTTCAAACTCAAGTTCACCAGACTTGCTTATTCTTCAAGTACTGCCGGTACGAATTGACTTCTTAACTTCTTTCTCAAGATTAGGACACAAATATCCATAATACTTTGACCCTTCAACCTTCCTTGAACTCATATGCACCATTATTTTGACTCGAATGTGGTCGACTAATGTTGCAATATGCATACTTTTCGCCTTCCTAATCCAAGCATTAAAGGATTCTGCGATATTTGAACACATGTCTCTGTATCGACATCCTTTACAATGTGTTGTGGACCAATTCTCCACGGGAAGAACACTCAAGTAGCGGTGAAGACCTTTGCATCCCATTTCCTTTAACTTATTCATACCGTCATGAAAACCTTCAAGAGTAGACGAATAAAAACATTAAGTGAACAAGTCCATTGCAATGCCATATTCTTCTTTCTTCTTTTTAATCTGAGTACAAACATTGTTTTTCAAGTGATGATAATAATAACCATAATGAGAAGTAAGAAATACAGCGGGAATACCGAAGACCAAACCATCGTGACAATCCGAAATGAAAGTTAATAGGAGAGGAACCAAAATAGACTTTAGCTTCTCCAAGAACCAACGCCAGTTGTCGACATTCTCTCTTGAAACAATACCATATGCTAAAGGGAAGATTCTTACACAAACAAAACAAAACACACACACAAAAAAATCATTAAGCGGAAAAAGTCTAGGTGATAAACACAAGATGTAACCGATTGCATCCTGTAAGAAATTAAAAAAAACATAGTTATATACACAGGATGTAACTGGTTGCATCCTGTGAAAAAAATATTGACAAAAACTGACAGAAAAATAAAATTTGTGAGGATGCAATATGACTTCAACAGTAAAATGAATTTTTATTAAATCTATCTATAAGATAAGACATACCATTATTTGCATTTTTCCCAGTAGCCGCCATAAGGCATCCCCTAAGCTCTCCCGTCAAAAAAGTTCCATCGAAGAACAACACCGGACGACAAAATTCGAAGCCAAATATGCAAGCTTCAAAAGCTAAGAACAAACTCTTGAATTGGTTTACTTCCAGGACTAAATCAACTCGACTTCATTTATTCTCTTCACATCATCACACCACCATACCAAATCAGTGTATCCCTTGGTATTATCACCATATAACTCCTTCAAACATACTTCTTTTCCGCCATGCGCTTGATCGTAGCTCAATGTTAACCCATAATCACTCTTCAAATCAGCCATAATATCACGTGGTTTCTTGTTTGGATTTTGTTTGAGTTGGTCAATTACCAAATTCTTAACTAACTCGCGTGTAATGGGAGCACTATTGGTTTCATCTTTATAACCGAAACAACACGTATGGTCTCCATTATAGTCTCGAAGGATAAAGATTCTTCCTTATAAAAGCACTCAACTGTATATCGTGTATCATCACTCTTAAGAACCTTAATTTTACGACCAAAATAATGATTATACTTTTGAACAACAACTCGAGCTTCTTCTCGTCCTCTATATATCTCTTGGATGACACCTTTTATAATGAATTCCCATTCATCCCCTTTACAAGTTTTTTTTGCCGTAAGTTTTCCATTAAGTGCACGGTCGTTGTTGGGACGACAACTATGATGAGAAGTATGAATAATGGACAGTTGTTGGTTTGCTTCTTGAGCTAACAACAAATCCATCATTGAAGGTTCTTCACGTACAAACCCAAGTTCAAACTCCAACAAACTCAAACTCCTAACATAACAGAATGATATCACTGATTGAAGCTTAAAATCACTATCGACAACTATTTTCTGTCTCTCACCACCATCAAATACAGATTGAATTGATGCTGGTGACATCTTTGTCCAACACGAACACACATATAACTTTAGTTCATCGACCGTTGACGTCATACTAACGTTGTATGAACATGAGTCCGTAGAGTACATAAAAACACAAACAATTTGGTAATCGGGATCCATTTACAACAAATATATTAACAATAATATGTTCTCAATGACAACAGAATGTAACATAAGTATTCAACAGATTTTCTAAACATCAACACAGGATGACAAACACAGGATGAAACTGGATTCATCCTGCTTAAATAATGAAACAAAAATCTGTTCACAAACATCAATTGAAATCAGTTGAAATCAGTTTACAAAAAACACTACAAGTTGAATGTTAATCAAATTGAATATAAAAACAGATCTAAAACCTAAAAACATGATGGGTTATATAGGGAAAATTAAAATCAGTTCACATAGAAATAAGTTAAACAAAATCATTTATGGTAATCATGAAATTGGTTTTCTATTAACAATTAACTGGTTCTCATTTCCTAATTGATGAATTGAAACAAAATTGTTGAAGTTTTTAAGCATAACAATTAGATTATTTCTAACCCTAGAAAAAACATCGACATATACACAAAAATTTACAAGAAAATTACACAATCAAAATAGCTAATGAGCTTCAAATCATACTGAATCATAGAATAAAACGCGGTGTCTTCATCTTAGAATCAAACACAAACAAAAACAGATTGAATCTATGAATCAAAATCAGGCTAGAAGCTAGATGAATTGAGATTGAAAACTTACTGATTTGAAGTGTTAATCAGATTTCAGCAGTAAGTATCTTTTAATCTTCGACTTCACATCATTTCTTCACCACGATTGAGCTCTCAGATCTGAAACTCGTTTCCCTTTTTCGTTTATGAAGAAGAACCGAAGAATACAATAAATGCATTTCAATTTTTTTTTCTTTATAAACCCAAAGTCTGAAGGGTAATTTAGTCACTTTCATTTATTCCTCTTAATGAAATCTGGGTAGAATGCCCAAAAAGGATATTTGAAAAGTATATTTGGAAAATATGGGTATTACAAAAGTATTTTATTTTAGATGTCTTATACATCCATAAAAACTAATCTATGGGTTATTAAACCAACTAATTGTTAACCTATCCTTTCAACTCATGTACTAGTTTTTTTTGTTTTTTTTACGTTTTTTAGTTTTTTTTTTTTTTTTTTTTCAAAACAACTAAAAATGATTTCTAATGCCATTTGCATTTTCCAATTTCACTACTCGACGAAGTACTTGCAACTGGTACTATAGAATTAGAATTAGCATAGGAGAATATAATTAGTCAATTGAGCAGCACGAACGTGTATTTACATCCAGTGTAGTGATAGAATGCAACATGCCAGATCAACTGCCAGTTCAAAGTTGAATTACGGGAAAAACGGCGACAGCGTTGCATAATAAGTTTGAAGTAGATAAATTAATGGGATTCAGGAGACTTCGAGCATGCAGTCTACGCATAAAAAATGATAAAAAGAAAATGAAGGTATTACCGTCTGCAAGTTCAAATATTTTTTAATTAACAGTGGGCATGGAGTAGTTTAACGAGGAATGAAAGAGATTGATATAGAGTTGAATATATGTGTGCTATTGTCGGTGTTTGCGTTTTATAAACAGTGAGGTCTCAACATTGCCTTGGTTTTAAATGTTGTGATTAATGTATATACGGCTAGATGCGCAGGACGGTGACAAGTAAAGGCTTCATGGCGTTGGTAAGTAAACTCTCCTTTCTGTACTGTGTACGTAAAGTCTCCCAAAAGTCCGACTTCATACAGATTCACACAACGCACTGACGATTTTTCCTTCTTCCAATTAATTATCCATTTTTGTCTATCGTGGTGTTTCTCTGGTGCAATACACACTCTCCTCTCTCTCACAGGCAGGAATAAAAAAGAATCAATCTCGTGAGGGACGAAATTTAGATTTGCAGCCCACTGGTCAGTCAACACCATCTTGACATCTTTAACACGCCAATTTGTCAACCTCCGCTTAATTTAGGTTAGGCTTAATTGCATGTTAATTTGCCATGCTATAAGCTAAGATGTGTACGTACACCCGTTGTCTGCACTATCCATTGATACATACTTGCATCTGTCGGGGGTCGTATATGTATCCATGATCCTCAGTTTATCAGTATTTTTGGGTATCTGATCGGTATCTGTCGATATAAATTGTATTTGTGCTACCAGTCCGTATCTGTCAAAATGTACAAATATATATTGGCGGAGCCACCTTGACTACATATCTAGTCCAGCTGACTCTCAAGCCTAAAAATTATAAATATTGGACTTCCAAACCCATTTTGGTTTAATCACACCCCCTAACAAGACGTTGCTTCCCTTTAGTCATATTTCTGCCTTCTCCCTGCGGATATGACCTGATGGTTAGTATTAAAAAGACATATAAATGTTAAGTCATGCTCAAATTTTTATATCAATTTAAAGAAAACAAAACGTTATTATTAACACTCACATTAGATTTTTTTTTCTAGAAAAAATATTTATATACACAGTCTCCTTACTTACGCGATGGATATAATTTAGGATTTGACAGTTTTTAACTAGAAAATGCATTCAATGGTGATTCAATAATTTATAATGCAAAATTAATGGAACCTTATTTAACAGGCTCAATATCCAATGCATGAGTATCGCTGTGATAGTCGACTCGAAGGCTCCTTAAAGATTTATCTAGTTCCTATACATATCCTTTACAAATGGAATATCATCCAGAAGAACAAAGTCAACCATGTATTAGTTATTCAACTTTTAGAGAAAAAGTTAAATCGAACGTTAATATATATTCACATTATTGTTATGAATAACAATGACAATGAAATATGCTCAGTCATATCTAACGTAATAATTTATCTAAATTATAATCTCTTTCCATATTCAATAGTTTCATCATCTTTATTTAACTTATTATTAAACTTGAAGATATACTCAAACATCTGATGTATACAAATTTATATGATAAAAGAGAACAATGCCTGAATTAGATAGAAATTTCTCGTTTCGATCGGTATCGCTCAACATCACCGCTACCACCTTATCGTATCTGTATCTATAAGGACCAATACGATATCGAAACTCTATACAGTGAACTATGCATACAACTACTCTAGTACATAATAAATTTTTGTACAAACTGCAATTTGATCCTGATATGACCCATATGAGGTGTTTCCCATTGATTTGGCTCTATAAGTATGGTCCAATTAGGATCGCCGATGTGTTCTCAATTATTCAAAACCGAACCAGAAGCAGATGATTTGGGTGTGATTTCAGGTCATAATATTAGACCCATTAGCAAATTAAAAAACCCAACGGGTAGAACTATTTGGAACGATAAAATTTTGTGTCTTAGTCCAAATACTCGAAAGGGAACCATATGATCTATCATCTTTTTTTAATTTTTATTTTTTAGTTAAAATATAAAAGAGTTTTTAAATATGACTTTAGGTTTTTTTTTCATTTATCATTTTGAACTAAATTTGATACTCAATTACAACATCAATCAATAAAGTATTACCAATAATTTTATGTGATAATATATTAGATTTATCCAAAGAAAAAGAAGTAAACGATATTTGAAATAATTTAACTTGTTTATTATATAACCAATGGGTACCTGGAATCGAAGGGTACCTGGATTTTTATAGGTTCCGAATCCATTAGGAACCGTGATCGGTTTTTACAAAAAGATGTGGTTCTGGTTCTTTTGGAAACCGAGAGGAACAAACCTATTGACAACCCTAGACCTATTTGTTTTTAGGTCCTTTTTATAAATTCTAGCTTTTTGATCTAAAAATTTACTAGTTGTTCCTCGAAAACACTGGATTACATCATCATTAATTGAAATAATGTCGGAACAACTTTTTATGTGTAAAAATAGATCAATTTTTTAAAAAATATAGATTATGGGTGTTTGTTCATATTAGTTTTTCTCATTAGTGTTTACACACGAATCTTTTCAAGATGAAAGTTCACCCACTATTAAAAAAATGACACCGTGTTACATTTTTTCTAATATATAAAACTATATTATTGGTTTATCTACTAATTTTGTTATTTTTTAATATTTAAAAATTAAATATTTGGTCAACAATTTTCACTATTTTTCGGGTTATAGTTTGTATATTTTTTGAACTTTTTGGGAGATTATTGAATAAATAAATTACTTTTTATTTAGATAGATATATGGTTGATTTCCGCCACCTCTATATCTCCTTCACCATTTTTCAACTTACTTATTTTTCTCATAACCTTTTCTTAATGATTAGTAATGGTTACATATCATTACCTTTCATATTTATTATCATTAAAATCGTCTCTACATTGCATTGTGATCTATAAATAAAGATCCTTATTATGATGAGACACTAACTACATGGATGCAATGACCTCTTATCTCTTTTCAATCTACTTGTTTATGTTTAGCATCTTTTAATTGGCTGGTTCATCACACGTTACCGACACGTTCCATTATAGCAATTTTTTATTCCTTGACCAGTAAAATCAGAGTTTTTGATTTATCATTTTTCTTAAAATTAAGGGTCATCCAGCAGGATGAAAATTAATTTATTTGTGTTGGATTTTATATTAATGAGGTAAGTCCTTCGTCTCCATAAGATGAAGAATTGATTGATTGTAGTAATTTATTTAATTAATTGAGTTTAGTATCTCGAAATTCTTTTTTTTTTCTTTTCTTTTCTATATTATTCTAATTACAAACTTGCTAGTATATTTATATGATATTTCAATGCTTTTATTTATTTAGACAAATAATAGATTTAAGTATATACATACATACGTTATATATTAGTTATATTCTGTATATTTGTTAATTATATTTATATGTACTGGTGGTTTATTTTCTTGATGGAAATTGTCTATTTATTTAATTTTATATCGACGTAAAGATAACTATGACTCTGGAAAAATTTGCTTTGTATTTTTAATATGTACTGACGGTTGTGGATTGTAACATTAAAACGAGCAATGGCTATATTATAACTTTAGTTTTTCCTCCTTAGTATTAATATTTAGAATTTAAAGCCATTCCACCTGAATTATGTTGAATTTTGATGAGACGTGATATGGACAAAATATGCTTACTCCGTTAGTCGATCGGTCGTAGAAATGACTCGTAACAAAGCGTTAATCAGTTTCTAACAACAGTTCCAGAAGTAACCTGATATTCACATTGAGGCAATTTTTATCATAAAAACTGTGTCCATGCGTACACTTTTAAACTAATATTCCGTCAACCCCATATGTGTATGTATGTTTCCTTTATTTATTTTAATTTTTGTTTAGTTTAATTAATGGTTTTGTAAATAATGGATTCTATAAGCAATCCAAATTATTGTGGGTTCCAACAATAATCCATAAAATTTAGACTCCAAAAGTGACTTATAGAAATAAGATATATTTTGACTTTGGGTCTCAATTTTATGACCAATATTGCATTCGGGTTCCAAAAATTCAATATTAGAGTTCGGATCCCAAGGCGTAGTTAACTATGTTGACTGTTAACTATCTTGACCATTATATAAATAATCTAATTTTTAATTTTAATATAGTTAACTGACGTCGTTTGTTGACGATAGAAGCTAAAAAAAACACCCATCATATTTCTCATCGAGAAGATTAGAAGCAAAAATAAGCACAAAGTAATTCATGGCGATTCGAATGGTTCCTAATTTCATATTAAAACAGATGCATTATGCTCTACTTACACAACCTAGTTGGTACAATACTATGTTTTATGAAAGAATCATGCTGAAACTTGAAACCATATGTTACGTTATTCAACCCAAATCAACAACCTTGTATTGCCCCCATCAACTAAGCTGTGGAAGAAGAGAAACTCGGTACAAAGGGAAATAGAAAAAAACAATTTCAAAAACCAAAACTAAACACAAGGGAATTGACAAATTTTAAAAAACTTAAATGTAGTGTTTTCATAAAATTCGATATTTTTGAAAAATTGTTATGTTCTTTATGTTTTTACATAGGTAAATCTAAAGATTGTTGATATATATCTTGTTGATGTTAATCTTGTTCTGGGTTCTTCTCGTTTGAATTTATTTCAAGAATTGGGGATCTTGATTTAATTGAAATTTCATGGTTTGTGAGTTTTGAAAATTTAGGTTTTCATTTTTAATTTGGGGATCTTGAAAATTTTTGTTGTTTAATTGATTCAATTCCATTAGAGAATCGATTTCGTGAAACGATTATGAGATTGGGTGATGGTGGGAATTACTGGAAATGATTAACTTGGTAGTGATTTTGTTAACGAAGGGCGATAATGTTCTAATGAAAAATATAACTGAACTTATTATGCTTTCATCTCTGATCTTACGAGACAACTTTGGCCGACCACGGGGACAAGATCTGTCTGGTTTATTTGTGAATTAGTTGATTATTAAGGACATTTCAGCCAGTTTGCAATATAACTGAGTATTCCAACTGTCAAGACGATCAACTATGGTACTCGGATCCAAATTCTAATATTAAATTTTTTGGGATCCAAATGCATAACCGGTCACAAAGTTGGACTCCATAAATAAGTTATGATTTTTTGGGTTACCGAAGATGCTCATGATTTTAATCAATGAAATTTCTCTCGTTTATCTGTACCAAAGATATGGATTATAAAAGTAATATATACAGTATTGTTTGTGGGTAAAAAAAGTAATGTGAAAAATGATGGATAAAAGTTAAATATTGACTCGATATATCAAAATCGAACATCACTCGCTTGAATCAAACAAATGATCGTTCGAACAATGCTTCATTCGCAAAGAAGGTTAAGGGTTGTTCTTAGGGAGGAAAGCATAGAAAGAGTGAGATCAGTGTGTTTTGTAATTCTTTGCTATAGAATTATGTTATGCATTGTGAAATCAATGTGTATTCTCTATTTTGTAAACTGGCCGAGTGACCTATTTATAGTAGTTTATCCTACATTGATCCCATAACTATCAAAGTAGTGTACAAATAAGAGGAAGTTAAAGGGTGGAGATCTTGGGGAGTAGTGCCCATGATCTTAGGGAGACTGAGACTCCTACTCCTCATAACGTTCATACGACTTGACTATCTCCCGTGAAACCCTAATTAATATCGCCCTTGTAACTTAATTGGTGCTGTAGAAAAGTTGATTGTAGAGCAAAGCGAAGTTCACCTTTAGTCAAGTTAAATAAATCGGATGAAGACTTTCTTGGTCAAGCGGTTGAGCTAAGATATTACCAAAAACCCTTGAATATTAAAGGCTAGAGATCACACAAAGATATCTACAAAGGTTAGTGAAGACTGTCTATCCTATTTGACTCATTATTTTCTATCATTTTATCTTATTAACATTCGCTAATTGATGAGATACAAAGAATATGTTTCGATTTCAAGCTTGTTTTTTACTAATATTGAAATACGAAATTAAGCAATGGATTTTCAAAGGACTTATCGCATCTGAGGTTGAGAATAACTCTAATTGTTCATAAACTATGGTTACGAATTAAGCTAGTAAAAGTCCAAGGTTCACTTGAGTTTTTGAACTATGCATCTTGAGGAGTTTTCTGTTGACTCCGATTTGTATTTGAGTTCGCGAAATTCTCAAATTGAAGATTTTTTTTTTGACTATCAATTTGTACTTGAGTTTGCGAACCATTTTTATATAGTTTCCAAACTGTACAATTTAAGAAGTTTTCAGTCGACTCCATAGTAACCTGAGTTCACGAACTGTAAAGATTTTTGTATTTATTGAACCGTAACTTGCTTGATTGGTTCACAAACCATATTAATTAATTTAACTCGTGAACTTATGGTGTACGGTCCTTATTGATAAGTACGCACTATTCTTCTTTGCATTATAATGAAAACTTCTCGCATGCTTAATGATTTCCATTCTTGGTACCATAGTATTGTGAGTAAGTTAATTTTTTTCCTAAGTAGAATCTAACCTTTATAAGTATCTTTATTTTAGAAAGTACTTGGTTACCATTCTTACGATTTCTCTCAAAAGAAAGAAACTTTATTCCTAAAATGTTCTAACTACAGAAACAAGTTTACTTGGGAATCCCAAGTAGAAAACTATTCTAAGAAGTATTGAGATTACTTGGGATCAAAGTAATCAGTAAACATGGAAACTAGTTCACGGACTTACTTTGAGTGCAAGTAATCATTGATGGAACTTTGAGCAACCTAGCCTTATTCAACGTTATAAATAGAGGACTCTTTGCAACTAAGGTTCTCAATCCTTGCACGTTCTGCATCTTGTTATTGTAAAAGTCGTTATTCATAAACCCAGGTTTCCGCGAGAAACATAATTAGGTTACGACTTTGAAGTCTTCACTCGGGATTTGTGAAGCCTTGCCATACTATCTTTTACCTGATAAAACTTTGTTATCCATAATTTATCTTGATCATCATAGTTCTTGTCTATTCTAAGTCCATCTCTTATGTTATACAGCCATTCAAGAACTATATATTAAGGAATACGATTTATAGAAACTACAAGGAGTTATTTGTCTCAGACCTTGTAAGTTCCGAAATATTACGATCGAAACTTCACTAAGGTAGAACTTGTGAGGTAAAATCAGTTAGGTACCTCTATAAGTTTTGAAGATTATAAACCTTAATTATTGAGGCAGGATAACACTAGTTTTCACGAAGGAATGTGGAGACACTTCTTGGCCATTAAAAGACATCAGTTAGGATAGTCAAGTGCGTTGGGTCTTGCGAGATCCAATATATAAAGGGGTACTGCTAACTGCATAAATTACATATTTTTAGTGTTACATACATGTTTATATTTGATATAACACTATCATATTACCTTTTACCTATGTTTCTTTTCTATTTTACGTCTTTTGTTAGGTGAAATATACAGAAAGGAGCTACAAAGTACTAAAATAAGCAAAGAAGTGAAGTCTACTAATAGAGAAAGGCCAAATACCAATTTTAAATCGTTTGAAACCATGAGTTCTTATCATCATCTTGTTATAATGAAAATATGAATCCAACACAAAAATAAGAGGTCATTCCGAAATCGGACGAGAAAGTTATGAGCAAAACAACGAAAATGGAAAAAAAGTTACAGAGAGAAGTTCGGCTGATAACTGTTCACCACAAGTCACCCGAACCTGGAGGATAAAAATAAAGTTTTCATCAAAGTATACATAAGAAAATTGTTACGTGCTTCTTTCTACAAGATCGTGATTTCAAAACATGGGTGAAGGTTTCAAAGGTAACACACATCCAATAGTTATTGTCGATGGTACAATTACAATTAAAGATATTGAGAAATATGATCTTGATGCGATCAGTACACAAGGACAGAATTTTGATGAGCTAAATTTTATCATACCCGTCGTATGCCAAGATCTTCAGTATCATGAGTCTATATGTGAGGCATCAAAAGATGCTTGGGATATATTAGAGGCCATATTTCAAGGGAATGCCTCGGAAAAAGAAGCAATGCTTCAAAATATAATCCTGACTGGGAAAACCTTCGCATGTATGATGAATATTCCTTAACGAATTAAATCATGAGCTTTCTGAAATAGTGAACGCATTTCATGCAGTAGGAAAAACCTGAAAATATTATCATGCTTAAAATTGTCAGGTCTTTTCCATCAAGATACAAATCTAAGAAACATGTCATCACATAAGAAAACGATATTCCAAAACTATCAATAATCGATCTTTTAGGAAAATTAAAGATCTTTAATCATAGAAAACACATGAAAACTGATAAAGGCCACGAAAAGCGTTGGTAATCTTGAAAATAGTGAAAATGTTCGTGAAACGGAGAAAAATCATGATAATGACAAAGAAAAGTCAGATGAGGATTTTGATACTATTGTATCCTTGATCACACGATAATATAGAGATTATCTATGGAAAAGGAATACATGTTTCTTTAAAGAACCTCTATCTTCATCATACATACCTCACAATCGTATTTCTTCTAAAAACAAGAACAATCAAGATAGTTGTAATGAAGATATGCCTCAATGCTACAAATGTAAAGGTTTTGGTCCCTTAGTCAATGAGTGTTGTTATACCACTGCTCGGCTGAACCCACCAAGCGTTGGTATGTCAATCTTGGTTGTCAAATTTAGTTCCGAAATTCACCGCTTGAATTGCTTAACTTTATGAGGTTATACTTAGGACGTATAAATGTTGAGACAAACACTAGTTACTCATTGAAGACTTGAATACTTATTAAAGAACAAACAAATACATCAACTTTCAAACTGAGGTTAGTAACTATTGACGACCGTTCCATTTCTATCTAGTTATTAAAGTCTTATCCATTGAGAACGTAACACGCGAAGTTTGTTTACATGACTTTATTATATAAGGTTACTTGATCATTATCTATGGTCAAAGTGTCAAAGGAATGATATACATTAGTTGTTTCTACAACTTACTTTATTGAGTTACACTTTCGTGATATCCACATAACACTAATATGATACTTGTTATTAATCCTTGCTTAATTGGGGGCTTGTAGGATTAATAGGGGGTTGTGCCAAAAATTATAGGGAGGGGGGTCCAATGGTGGTGGAAATACTATTTTACCCTTTCCTTAATAACTAAACCTAGAATCCTAATACCTTTAAACTCATCATCCCCCTTTCTATTCTAAAATATAAACCTAAAATCATTCACCCTTTCCTCTTCTCCTCTTCCTAACGATCCTTATTCCTCCATTTTTTTTGAAATCAAATCAGCAAAGGTCGACATGATCCCAAATCTTAGACCATGACGACTTTTCATATGCATGTTAAAATTATGAAAAGTCGTCATCGTTTTTATTTTCGACCATGACGACCCTTACTGGTTATTTTTCTAAAGGCGAAGAGTCTATTTAGGGTTGCATCGGTTTTTACCTAAAACCATGACGACCCTATTTATATAATCTGTGACGATCCTTCGATAAACCATAAAGACTTCATAATCTAATTGGGTCGTCATTGTCTATTGGTGTCGACCATGACGACTCCAACTCACCCAAATAATGGCAGATTGGAGTCGTCATGGTTTAGCGTGTGAACCGATGAGACCCTATCACACTAAGACATCCCGGAAAAAGTGAAGATGGTATAGTTAGCGTCATCATGGTCTATTTTTATCGACCATGACGATTTTCATAGACTGGTAAAGTTGCAGGGAAGGGTCGACAGTGTTGGATGTTACGACCATGACGACCTTTGTAGAATCGTCATGGTAGTAACCTCACGACCATGACGACCCTTACATTGTGTGTTTGTTTTCCCACAATGATTCGACAATTTTAACAAAAAAATCCGAGCCATTGGTAGTTAACTTGAGTGTTTTGAGTTATGTGTTCTTCATTTTATTTTTCACTTTTTGTTCTTCTCTACTCATTAAAAAAAATATTATCTAACTTTGATCCTAACCATAATCATATAACTAATCTAACCTAACTAATTAACCAAACTAATCATGTATTAGGGATAATCAAATGGGGGTAGTTTAGCCATTTATAAAAATATATGGCTAAGGGGTTTTATGAATTAATTTTCAGTAATTCTATTTTTTCTTTTCCTAAAGCGCCATATTAATTCTACAAGCCCTCAATTAAGCCCGGTTATTAATTAATGTTGAACTTTCGAATTAAGTCCTTGCTTTGAAAACATGTTAGAAAGCAATTTCACAAACATGTAGTAAAACTAGTTTGAGTTTAATCAACTTTCAAATTCAAATAAAGATTATGATTGATCACAAGTCATGAATGATCCTGAACTGATTCTGACTTGTATAGATTTTGGTTTAACTGTTTTTAATGGATTTCAGAAAATATTGAAAAGTTCATATGTCAGGAAATATTGAACATGTATTTAACTCTAATATACTATTGTTCATATTGATTCCTTTATATTTAAGGCTAGATCCTGATTGATATTTGCGGTTGATTTTATTTACTATCTGTAGATTGTGAGTTTTGACAAGGGGTAAAATTATCAAATTTCCATCTGCCTAGCAGCAGGAATATAAAAGGATATCCACATATTTATGCGCAAATGCCTAACTTTACCACAAAGCGCAAAATAATGTATTTCTACTTATATTCCGTAAGAGAATTAAGAATGCAGTCTCTACAAACAACTACAAGCATTCTAAACTAGCCTTGTAGCCCCCTCAGTATTCACATTATTTACGTCGTATCGAACTAGTCTCAAGTCGCATAAATTCCACAACTGAATTCTTGAACTTGCTTTGAATGTGTATTGATGTTCCAATAACATCTATCAAATCTGGGAGTAGAATCCCCAAAATACATTCTAGCTTAACACCTTGTTCGTAAGGAACACATCACAAATTTTTGTTTTGAGCTTAAAATATGCCACTTTAGCGCTTTGCTCATACACAAGCCACGAATTATACGCCACTCCTCTTGGATGCGCCACAAACAAGGAGCAGTCTCTTCGAAGGCGCATTATACCTCCGAACTAGGCTAACCCTATCTTTTTCTCGCGTTTGCGCCAAGCTATCACTAACCCCTTGGACCAGCAGCGTATTGGCGCTAACTCTTGCTTTAGCCCTAAAAGCGCTAACGTCCCAGCGCAAGCATCCTAGCCATCACGGCCTTGGCAAAGCGTCTTGGCTACAAGCGATTAGCTAGCATCCCATCTAGTAGCATTTTGGCATAAGCGCATCTCATCCTAGCGCATCCTTAAATAACATTTTATCCTAGCGCGTCCTTGGCTAACGCGTCTCAGACTGGCAGCGTCCTAGGTACAAGTAGATTGGAAAAACAACTTCCTTGGGCGAGTGTCCCAGCCTAAGAAGCGTCCTTGAGCTAGTGTATTGACACCAACGCCTTGGCATCAGTGTTCTTGGCCAAGCGTCTCAGCGCTAGCATCCCATCTTAGCTAGCGCTTTCTAGCGCAAGCGTCCCAGCTAGCAAGTGTCTAGCCACAAGCGTCCTTATCCACAAGCGTATTGGAACTAGCTTCCAAGCCCTATCACATTGGTGCTAGCTACTTGGATTAGCAACATCCTAGCCTTTGTGCAAAAAGTGATAGCCTCTTTAGTGGCGTTTTAGCCTTTGCAACTAAAAAGATAGCCTCTTTGCTAGAGGTTAACACATTAGCCTTTCTATTAGAATGCTAGCACATTAGCTTTTGTGCCTAATGAGATAGCATATTACTATTTGTGCTAAGAAACTAATGCTAGACTTGTTAGCCGCTTCCCTCAGAAATGCGCAATTCTTTTCGATATTGGTGGGATTGTTATTTAGTTTTCTTTGTTTACACTTATTGAACTAACATCATAGTTATTTTTAATAGATGTTTTTTTTTATTTCCAAGTCATTCTCTTCTGATATAACGCCACTTAAAAACTTTGAAGATCGAAATATGACATATTCAAGTGATTCATAATCAGCTGGTAGAACTATTGATTTTCCGATGTTAACAGTCTTCATTTTGTGGGGAAAATCTATAGTGAAATCAAGTCATTGTGCATGTTGTTACTTTGAAGATTAAGAAGATTGAAGACTTTGAAGATTGGAAGACTTTGTTACTATATACCACACTTGATTGGATGGAATTTAATGAGTAGTTTATTTTGATAAATGTAATTCCTGTAGATCAACAAGTAGTTTTCTTTTCCGAACGTAATCCTTAATCGAGTGGATTACTTCGGTAATCGTAAATCTTGATTGTTCTTGATCAATGAGTTATGGATCTAGTATATCTTAGTACTTCATATCTAAATAGAAGATATTTGACTCTGAATTTATCATTAATCTCTGATTTTCATTAGTAGTAAGTTGGTACCGGTTGTCCTTTTTTGTTTGATAGGCGTCCTAAAGGATACTTTAGTCGAACCAATTAAGAGGTTTGTAGTGATAGTCTTCACGACAGATTATGGAGAACCTCTTGACAGTGGACTTTGTTAAGGATTCACGTGCGTTGTCCATATTCGTTGTAGGCGCAGGGATACTGAGGACACTGAGTAACTATGGGTCGTTCATTCGGTCTCAACTACACGAGGTTGCTAGTCTGTTTTTGTGTAGCAACTTAACTCTGAGATTTTTCAAATCTGGACTAGGTCCCGAAGTTTTTCTACCAAAGAGTTTTCCTCGTTAACAAAATTTGTATGTTGTGTTATTACTTTATAGCCAACATTATAATTGTTTTATTATAATTAAATTAATTACACTTGTAGGTTAATCATCTTAATTGGTCTTATAATCTATCCCTTGATTAAACTTATATTATTATCAAGGTCACCTTATTTTTTTAACCTTTAGGGATTCAAAAAGAATATACAAGGTGTGTCTATATAGGTGTTTTATGGTGAAAAAAATGTACGGTAAAATCATACTTTTAAGTAGGTTCGAGAGATCAACCTCGAACAGGACGAGCCTAAACCAAGAAATAGCCGTTTACGTCCTGCTTCGATTACAAAGATGGAAAAGATTAGGATAGGTCTTAGGGGAAGGAAGCAAAGAAGGTTGATAAATATCAGTGTGATACCTAGTGTGTGAAAAGAAAGGATTCTCTGAGAGGAATCGCTAATTCTGTATGTTTTGTTTCTCCTGACTGATTGTCTTGTTCTTGAATGGATGAGAACTATCTATTTATAGTTCTAAGGAGATACACTGATTTACCGTAACTCATGGAAGTTAGGAAGATGTGGAGAAGTGATGATTGTGGAGTTTGTAGTGGGGTGGTGTCCGGAAAGTAAGGAAGATTTATCATACCATTACTCCCCGTCCTCTCAACTGCTCTGTAAAAGCCCACTACTTGTTACATTCTTGTTCGTGGAGGTGGTGCCACCACGCACGATTGTCGTAGACCACCATACCAATACCCCAATGAGAATCCCCCAATGTGTTATATTTGATATCTCGTGAAATAGTGGAGTCATAAGCTACTATTGTTTTGATTGAGTCAAGTCAAGTCAAATGACCTGGTAAGTTAGTGAGGCAAGTTGCGCAACTCACTGGATTATTATTTATACTGATTAGTGTATATTCTGGGAAGTTCAGTGGTCATGTACTTAATTAGGAGTAACATGGTACATTTAATATCTAAGTATTAGCTCAGAAGTGACTTAGCATAAGTGTGAGAGGCATTTGAGGCCAAATGTTGTAGAAGGCTTCTTAAGCAAGGAGACCTACTAGAATTCATATAAGATTTAATGTTGGACACATATTGAGAAGAAAGGCGTGTTTCTGAGGGAAGTAGCTAGAAAAGCTAGTACTAGCTACTAAGCGCAAATAATAATCTGCTAGCTCTTTCGGTATAAAAGTCTAATGTGCTAACGTCCCAGGAGTAAGCCAATATGCATGGCTTTTAGTAAATGTTAATTATACTAGGGCTAGAAAGCTAGTGTCAAGGAGGTTTGGAGTTAGCACTTCAATAAGGTATAGTTAGCGCTGGAGTGTTAGCGCCAATGCACTTGTGGCTAAGTCGCTAAGTATAGATGTGTTAGGCCAAGAGACGTGCTGGATCTAGAGACTTATTGGGTAGGGCGCTAAGTCATGGAGGACGCAAGGGATGCGTTAGGAGCTAGGGACGCGCTGCAGCAGGGACGCATCAGGCTAGGGCACCAAGGGACGCATTAGCGCTGCTAGGGCTGTTGATGGTGAGTTTTTGACAAAGGAAAAAATTTTAATACTCCTCTTGTAATGCTGTCTTTTTCCTAGTTGCAGAAGCATGAAATAAATATACATTAATTTCTAAAAAGCATCAGGATTATGAATACTACTCCTATCCTACATTCTGCAAGAAAATCGAGAAAGGATATTCAGCTCCTGGATAAATTAGCCCTGCAGCTCTTTGGAATATATATGCACCAGAGAAATTTTAGAGCTTTATTCAACTAAAGCCTCGTTATTTCATGTGCATCCGTGTAAACTATTTGTATAAAACAGAAAATACTGGTTATACAAAATTACGAACATTCGGAATAGAGGCGATGTCATATCTGAATGAAAACATTAACTAGATGCATACCATCTAATTACAGAGTCGCATCAAACATTATCTCAAGTTGCAAACTTCTACGGTTGAATCTCTTGAATATGATCAGTATGCACTGCACAAACGTTAAGAATAAATGCTAACAATTAAACCTCACAAAATTGAGAAACTCTAAATAGGCCATAGTTATGGTCGTTGTATTAGCAAATGCCAATGCAAATTGCATATAGGCAATAGCCTTGGCACCAGCAAATGCCATCCCTAGTAAGCCCTAGCTACGATCCTCGCACAAACGAATCAAGTCAATAAGCCAACAAAGTCAACATGTACATGCGCCAATGAACGAAAACAAATCACTAGCAGAAGGGTTAATGAAAGTGCTAGCAGTAGCGCTAAGAGAGTGCCAGCAGCGTTAGCGCTAGCTGCTTTCTATTCGTCACCACTGTTACTCCACACCTATTGTTGTTGTCGCGCCATCATTCTTCGCTCACGCTAGTACCATTATTCTTCTCTCAATCCAGTGCCATTTTCCGCTTGCTCTTGCTAGCACTATTCTTCGTCACTAGCATCATTACCTAAGTCATTACCACGATAAATCGGCATAAAATCTACTAGTATCATTATTTTACAACAAGACTCATGGCTTTGAAGCCATGACTCCATTAACTCCTATGAGATATCAAATCATATTACATATGGGGATTAAACATGGGGTTTTGGTATGGTGGTTATAGCAACATGGGTGTAGCAACATCCCATGACAACGAAGTTACAAAGTAAGTGGAAACGGTTGAAGCGATTGAAGAGATAATGAAGTAATAATATGGAAGTTTCCAGAAACTTCCCAAGACAAAATGGACGGTTACTCCCACAACCTCCATCTCTCCAACTTCCCACTACCTCTACTACTTTACAAGGAATGTGTGTGGTACTAATCATTATAAATAGGCTACTTAGCCCATTTCAAACACAGAACGCAGAATAGATAGAAAATCATTTTCACAAGCTTTGTTATTCCTCTAACACAACATACAATTCAATATACAATTCCTTCAACTTTCTTTACTTCCCTCCCCTAAGATCAACCCATCTCCTCTTTTATAACCGAAGCAAAACGTAGACACACATTCTTCTTGTTTGGATTCGTTTTGTACGATTTTGATCCTCGAACCTAAAAAGTACTTTAAAAATACATTCTTTTTCCTATGAGCAACTTTTAGGTACAAACAATTGGCGACCACGGCATGATATCAACCTCTCGGATACAAATTCAATTATTCAATTATCTCAAAAGAGAAATGGTGGATCTTAGATCTAGTTCGATCATGAAACTCAATTCAGGTTCAACAACCAATCTTAATTCTGGTGTTCCATTTCTCAAAATGCTTTCACCAAAAACACCAACACTACTCTTTCAAGCAGTGCTACTGAAAACGCCATGAACAACCTCTATCGTAACTGTGTTTTGTACAATAATGCTACTCGGAGTACTTTCTTCAACAACCACATCAGAAAAAGCTTGCTCGTGATTTGATATGGAAAAGACACATCACCAACATAAAATCTCATCTTAATCTCCAATACTTCACCTACAAGTCTGATTTGGTCCATCCCCCCCTAAAAATGAGGACATTGTAGAGATAATGAGCTAAAATAGCTTAAGTACAAGGAATTAAAGCATAGATCATAAAATTCATAAAACATCATTAGCAACCTAAACGTTCATTGAAAATCTCTTTGGGTCGTATCATATGTTTTAGAAGAGATATGGGTCGTTTTACAAAAGTATCGCCAGAAACGTTTTTACATAACCCTCATGAAGAACTGAAACTGGCGCTAATTGGTAAAGAATTTTGGGATGATTTATATACCAAATGATTCGCATGGATGTCTACTATAACATGCTAAAAGGGCACGAAAATTGAAGAAGCGAGCTAATAAGGACAGACAAAATGGTCGACTACATGACAGTTGAAAATCAACAGAATTTTGTCTGGAAAAGTTCTGGATGCTCGGTGTCAGGTCTTTTTCACCTAGAAAACGGACTTCAAATTCAGAAATTCCTTTTGCAGAAGTTATATCTTCCTCTTAGATAAATAATGAGAGTTTAACTACCTAATTCCGACTTCGGATGAGGATTCTACGGCCATTTCGGCAGGAAGACCTGAATCTGAATTTTTCCAACAACGAAAATCGTCAAAGTTCTACATAAAATCATGCATGGTTCTCCACGTTTGGGGTTCTAATAGTTATAATTATGTCATTATGATTCTAAAACAATGGAGAAGACTTACTTGCAGTTGGAACAAGTCATCAGAAGAAGAAGGCACCTCGCAATATGATTCACCACCAAGTTCTCCGTTCTAAGCCCCAGATTCTTCAATCACTTCAATATGGGATAATTTCTCAAGTCCCTAGTCATCTTTGTCTTCTTCCTCAGTGCTTCCAACAACAACGGTGCTTTCTAACATCGAAAAATCTCCGAAGGAAACTCTACTCACTACATGAGCAGCCGAAGCACCAGGAACAACTAGGACACCAAATTTAAAGGGTTGAATGTTCAATTCACCTGATAAGTCATGCCCCCCAGACAATGTGAGGATATTCATCAAGACAAGATTAAGGAGTAGCATTCGTTGTATTATCAGACACGAAGTAATTCGGGAGCCACTACTGCAACATATAAATTAAACATTTAATTACTGAGTAAAAGACTGTGATTAAGTAAAGGATGATTCGAGATACCTGTGTCAAGTTGATGATCTAGTCGAGCCTTTCTCCAGAAGTAATTTTCAAATTTGGCCGAGCTGCTAATTCCTTCTCAGAAGGCTCACCACGTACATCAGAAGGCTCACTAAACACAGAATCCTTAAGTAGAGTAAGTTGTGCGTTCCAGAATCAACGTTTGACACGATGACGAGATCCCCATCCAAATAAAAAAACCAGGGATGCAGCAATCAAACTTCTTCATTCATAAAGGTCCAGAAGAGACCACTGCCACCACCATTTTGTGGCCGGGAGTGTCTGCTGCCAATCCACTAACAACAACCATGTAAGTCCAGATTACAACATGATTCTGGGACGTCCGTGGATCCAAAACAATAAGACAAAGCTCGACAGGTCTCTAGATAAATCGTCACCAAGGGACCCACCTGTAGGCGCCAAGAAGCCAGCGGAGCTTAAAAATTGCTCGCTTCCAGAAGATCACCAGATAACATATTTGGCTGCTAACCAATTACGTAAAGAAGAGGTGATGTCGAATGCCCGTGGATTTTACCTACAAGTAAGTCTTGTTCAACAACTTTCTTTAAAACCAGTTGTCTCATGTCCCATCAATACTTGGGGACTTGACTCGAGTATCAACCCCACCATGCTTTGATGATGCGAATGGGAAGCTGATCCTTTTTAAAAGTTTATTAAATAAATAGGGTCATCTCTGTTGAGAATATTAAAACCCATTAGACAGTCATCCTGAGGATGTGTCACGAACCTGAGATACCAAAATCCAACCCTTTCAATGTCGGAGACACGGTCGAGAAAGTTATTGTCTCTCCTGGAGAAAACCCATAACTGATCATTAAAGCTATATTAGAAGAATGATACAAACCTGTCAATACTAATAATCCAATAGGGGTAATCATACATGACAAAAGGCTTAAATATGTGAGGTCTTAAACACTCCAGCACCCCTGACAAGGTTCTCAAGACTTAAGCACTTCCTCACCCTAGCAATATTTTCCCGTTTTTTGCAATTCCTTTAAAATAATTGCAGCACCTTGCATTCATACTTAGGTTTTCAATTGAACAAAGTATTATTTCTTTATCTAGAAAAATCCTTTGCAAACCATTCAAAATCTACCTACTCAAAATCCCAAAATAAAACCACAAGAAAATCGGGTCTCTCAGAAACACATAAAACCTCTCAAAACCTACTGCTCAGAAAGAAGTTCTTGAAGACTGATTCAGAGCTATCAACATATGCTCTCTCCACTTATGCATGGGATTCAATTGCAAGCCTCAACTATTAGAATAATATTTCAACATCACTTATAGCTAGGGGTGCACAAAGGTCGGTTCGGCTCGGTTCTTGATGGAACCCTGTACCTGTACCTCCCTAGGGTCGGTTCCTAAGTTTTGTACCTGTACCCTGTACCCCGTACCCTCGGTCCGGTTCCGGTTTTGTACCCTGTACCCCGGGTCCGGTTCCGGGTACATACCCTGTACCCTTTTTTACTTTTTGTTATATATGAAATTTAAATATAAATTGTTGAAATAACACATGTTCAGAAGTTTAAATACAAGTTCAATATGGCATTACAGATTGGTTTCAAAAGCACAAATGCGGTATGTTGACAAGCAATACAGATTCACAGACAAGTTTGTTTGAGAAAACATGAGAAGGCTTAAAGTTGAGGCTTCAAATATTCAACATGTTTAAAATGATGCTTCACAGGTTCAAGACAGGTTTGAATATAATACAAGTTCAAGGGAATGTGCAATACAATACAGATTCATTGAAATACTAAAATCTGGCATTTTCACTAAGTGAGAATTTGGACACATAAATGGTATGAGAGGCATGCTTAACAGCAGACTCAATACAGGAGTTTAAAAGTTTAAATCAAAGCAGGCCATATGATGGAATGGGTTTTAAAAATCCAACATTTCAGGAGTTCAAAACTACTACTTGTTAAGTCAAGTTAGCAAACAGGGGTTTTACACAGATTCAAAGAAGGTTCAACAATTGCATTACAGGGGTTTTAAAGTGTTTGCAGTTCATTACAAGTTTGTTTAAGAACAACGCAAAATGAAGCATGTTCGTTTCAAAACAGACTCAATACAGGGGTTTAATCAACAACACCGAAATGGAATGAAAACATACACAATTAAATCAAATTAGGGAAGAAATTTAAAATGTTTAAACTCAAGGAAGAATCCCCCTACCTCAACAGGAAACCAATTTCAGCTAGAATCAGATGATGGGAAGAAAGGTAGTCCACATGCAGTCAAACCTTAATCGAGCAGAAAGAATAATCGAAAGAACTAACACAATCACAATAGCTACAGGAAAATGGTGAACGAGTTAAATCTATTTAGGGTAGAAATTAAAAGTGAAATTGAAAAGAAAATCAACCCTTACTGATAGACACATTTTAGTGTCTAATTTGCACCTTAATTTCTAGTGAGTTAGTATTCGATTTTGTGTCTATTACATGTTTTATTGCTTTTGTAGGTACATTAGAAGAATAAAGATTTGTGGAAAAATTGGCTCAAAAAGTGTTCAAGGCACCCGGGAAAATGGTTCAAGGCACCCACACTTTGGATTGGGGCACCCCTGGACCGGGTCAACCCAGCGGGTCAGCCCAGCGAGCTGGATCGGGCCGAGTCACCGGGTCGAATCATCGGACTCGACTGTTTTTACTGGCAACACAAATCCAACGTGAAATTTGGTTTCTTTCGCTCCCAGATTGTTCCAAATGTTAGTAGATAACCCACACAAGTTAGAACAA
>JAJJMC010023094.1:325552-335864 GCA_023531435.1 Papaver californicum
AAGTTCGAGAAACGAACCTCTTTTTACCACTATATAAAATCACATCACTTACCTCTTCAGAACACTAATTCACCCATAAACAGAAGACGGGTTAGGTTCAAATTTTTGATTTACTGATTCAATTCTGTCGCGTGAAGAGTTGCAGGTGGAAGAAAAGAAGCAGAACCTTGTTTCTGGTTTCGGAGGAGATACACACGAGCAGGTATTCTCCAGCCACAGTTTCAACGATAGAGATTAAATCAACATAAAAAGATCAATGGTTAATATTGATTGGTTCCTTGGGTCGGTACAGGTCAGTTCTTAGGTTGTACCTGTACCTTGTACCCGTTTGCACCCGGTTCCTAAATTTTGTACCTGTACCCTGTACCCTGTACCCTCGGTCCGATTTTTTGGGGGTACGGTTTTGTCGGTTCCGGTCCGGTTCTTCGGTTCCGGTCGGTTCCTGTGCAGCCCTACTTATAGCCTTGGTAATCACTTGTAAACCGAAGATGCAGCTACTTCCTTCAAGTTCTCTTGAATGACTCGCATATGACGAAAAAGTCATACGACAACAAGCTTAGATGTCTTAGCTTCTTCTAAGAATCGACTTCTTTCAAACTCAAAGTCAAAGTCAACTCCAGCGTTCAGATACTCAATTGATGCAGTTTTTATTACATTGGCATCTTACGCAACGGCACCACTTGGAGCACCAACTTCAACAAACTACATCTGAAGGATCGCAAGAATCACACTTGGGGATTGAATATTTGCACAAGATCCCCTTGTTGTCAAGAACCTCTCCATCCTATAAGAGATGGCCAACCAGAGAGTCACAACCTTGACAAAGCCCTTTAATCTCCAAAGACATGCCGCAAAGGTATCTTCACCTCTCCCAACTACGTCGTTAGATCTGATAGGCGCCTGCAACCCCTGTGAGGCTGAGACGCATCACAAGCCTATTCCAGAAAATGTAACTTTAGAAATCAAAGAGAAGTGTGACAAAGAACTGCTCACCACACCACATCCCATAACAGTCAAGGATTCAAAATATGGCTCAAGAGACACATCTGGGAACATAATCTTCGAAGATACCCGTAGCACCATGTCAGCAACATGACACCTTTCATCTCATCCTCTTCACCCTCGACGTCTTCAGAGGAATTCACCTATATGAACATTTCAAGCATTCTATCATCACATCCAGAAAGGGTAAAACAAGCTTATAAGCCAAAGGGTCAGGATAAGACACAATTTCATTCAGTCAATGCTCGTGAAAACGTTTCGTTGTGACTCAATAGCCCGGGCACCAATAAAGACTCCAACTTCAATTCAAGTTCTTGCTCCATCCATGAAGCGCAAAGACAACAAAAACAATAAGATGTATCAACCTTCCTGGCTTCCCTTGCCTGATCAGACCCTAGAGGCATGGACTCATGATACTATCAAATCATCCTTCATCGAGCAACAAACCAAAGTAGCTACACCTGGGGACTGAAGGCTTCTTCAGTTTCATAGATTTAACGCAGTCACCTCCTTCGACCAGAGTATTTAATCAAGACGGTAGTAGCGAAAATATCCCTTACTCACATCATCCTGACTAATTCATCTATACGTCAAAACCTCCACAGCTCGTAAGCTTCCTCTCCCAATATGATCGTATCCATGGCATGAGGACTTCGTCTTTATTGTTGTTGCTGCTAATTTCAACCACATTGGTCAACTATGAAATACACACTGAATTCAGAATTCTCAAGGTGACACCATCAATTCCCCTCATGCTCCAAGCAAACCCTAACAGACAGTATATGTGGCTATGATACTCATCTTAATTATTACGATAGCAAGGAAGCTACGACAACCTACAGTGCACAATGAACACTAAAAATACCTGACCATTTCAGATTCAAGTTTCTCCTCTCAACATCTGGTATATGGGCTTACAGACTGCTATCAGGAATTCATCTTCTCCAGAAATATGGCTATGAAGAGTCAACATCACATACGAGTCAAAAGTGTTCTGAAATGTGTAAGAAATGCCAAATCACGAGGCGCTCACCGTTTGTTATGTGGTTGTCAGCCATGAAACCTATCACAAGGGATCACTTGCCATGAAGTCCTAACTTCTACTGAGGTCCCCACTCACGTCGCATCCAGTTGGAGATCTCACGATTCCAACATACTTACGATGTCAATACCTCCAGCGCTAGCCTCATCCACAGAACAAAGGATATTCTATCAGGATATTTCATGGAAGAAGGATTTCAAACAGGTCTGGGACATCGTTCACAGAGCTAGATGTCTTCAAGAATCTCATATACCCGCGGTTCCACCACCTACCGCCACAAGCTTCTCTATTCGTCGTCATTCCTGTTGTTACACCTGCATCCTGAAAACTCGAAAATTGGCGAAAGTTGGTGGAAAACGGGACAATGCATCATTCACAAAAAAAAAATACTCAAACTCCAAACACTAATGTTTGCTGCTTATTCACGGGGGAGTCTAATATATCCAAATCCCAATTATACGTGAAGGACATGCCTGAAGGAAATAGAGCTAAATAACTACCCTTAAACTAAATTTTTGAAATCCATGTTTTATATTTTTAGAGCGAAACCCTTGCTACATGAATATTCTACTAACTTATTCAAACAAAAATATAATGGTTATATATTATACGGTGCCACTCAGTATCCACTTTTATATAGAATCGAGAACGATTGGATGGCTCCTAGACGGATTGACCACTAGTATAGAACAATAACATCTTCAGAATGTCACTGGTGACAGTTGATATTCCTGTCCAGGTGATCCCTGACTATACATAACAGTGAACCAGTTATAAGTTGAAAGAATTCCTTATACTCGTTCCACATATCTTTTGCATGTATATGCACCATAGAAATTTATGAGTTATACTCAATTGAATCCTCGTTATTTCATGTATAAAACAAAATATATTGGTTATAAAAAATTAGGAATATTCAGAATAGAGGTTATGTCATAGGTGAATAAAGATCGCTAAATTAGATGCATACCATCTAAAAACAAAATTGCAAATATTCAGAATAGAGGCTATGCCATAGCTGGATAAAAATCACTTAACTAGATGCATACCATATGATATAGCTTGAACCTTAAAAGGATCAACGGATATGCCAGAACCTAATACGACATAACCTAAAAATTTCGCTTCTTGCTTCCAAAACTCACACTTCTCGAACTTGGCATACAACTGATGATTTTTCAAAGTATGAAGCACCCGATGAAGATGATCTGCATGATCTTCGGGAGTCTTAGAGTAAATCAGTATACCATCTATAAACACGATTACGAAGCTATCCGAAAATTCCAGAAATACACGGTTCATCAAATCCGTGAGAACTGCCGGTGCATTTGTCAATCCAAATGGCATCACCAAAAATTTGAATGAGCCATAACGAGTCACAAAAGACGTCTTGGGAACATCACCTTTATGAAATCTTACCTGACGATACCCATACCTCAAGTCAATCTTAGAAAACCAATTTGAGCCTTTCAGTTGATCGAACAAATCATCAATTCTAGGTAAAGGATACTTGTTCTTTACTGTAACATCATTCAACTTTCTGTAATAAATACACATTCTCAACGACTCATGATTCTTCTCCACAAACAATACTGGTGTACCCCAAGGAGAACTGCTTCGTCTAGTAAATCCTTGCCTAAGCAAATCTTCAAAACAAAATTCAGTTCACTCATCTATACATGTTTCATTCGGTATGGAGCTTTGGATATAGGTGTTGTACCAGGTTCCAACTCAATGCAAAAGTCTATCTCTCTCTGCGGTGGCAAGCACCGTATATCGCCAAACACCTCTTGGTACAGACATACCACCTCAATAGACTCCAATGGAATACTCCTTGTCGATGAACCTTGAATCAAAGCACTACAAAACTTACTAGTCTTTTCCGAACTCCCCAACAAATCAGACGCGACAATATCACTCTCCTTAGAAATAGCAAACGTGTCTGAGGTCCGGCTTCACCTCTATCAACCTGAATCGTTCTAGAACTACTAGTGGACCTAGTCCTACTGCCAGACCTAGTCTCCTCCCTAGTACTCTGGGTTCCCCCACCATGATGTATAACACTATCTTCAACTGAAGTCTCAGTTAAATTGTCATCTCGACCACGACCTCGAGCATTAGTACCTTTAGGTCTACCGCGACCTCGGATTCCATAGTTCCCATCTTCTTCCATACTCTAAATATGACAAACAAGGAACAATCAACATACAATTTCATACAAGGAAAAACAATCAGTGTGCTCCTAAAATTGTGCCTACGTGATCAAACATGACCCTACACCTGCTCCCAAGGATGTATGTAACCAGAGCTCTACCACTTTTTAATGCCCCACTTCGAATTCTAGGTCGGCCTCCCTAAAATCCCAAGTGTGGCATACTCATTGACCAATTTACACACTAAAACCGTCATTCCAACAAATGGAAATTCGGTTATCGCATGGAGCACATCCACATTAATCCAAAATAAATGGGTTTTATTTAAAAATAACTGATATGAAGTTGTAAAGTCTAATAGAATCTTTAAAACAAAATTTCTCTTCGAAACACAGGTCGGTCCCAAAGTAAAATATTTAAGAGTCTTGAAAATTTAATTAAAAATATATTCTTAACAATCAACAAAATAGTTTCACTAACCACCTTAGAAAAACGAAGAACACAACTATTCAGAACGGGAAATATAGCATAATGATCAAGCAGCTCCAAGGTCACGGTTTCCTAAAAAATAGTAAGTTGGGTCAGACCCCAACCAAAAGTAGACTTTCACACACTTATATCCTTTGTAGATAATCTAACCAGTCCAAAACAGTTCATTTAAATTATTGAGAAATGAAATAATTTATAATACCAACAACTTTATAATGATTGGTTTTGGTCTCAAGTTGCAAACTTCTACGACTGAATCTCTTGAATATATTTTGTATGCACTGCACAAAAGTCAAACATAAATGCTAACAATTAAACCTCAAAAAATTGAGAAACTCTAAATTGGCCATAGTTATGGTCACGGTATTATCAAATGCCAATGCAAATAGCATATAGGCAATAGCCTTGGCACCAGCACATGCCATCCCTAGTAATCCCTAGCCACGGACCTCGCACAAACTAATCAAGTCAATAAACCAACAAATTCAACATGTCCATGCGCCAATGAACGACAACAAAGCACTAGCAGAAGCGCTAATGAAAGTGCTACCAGTAGCGCCTAACACATACGATGCTAGCAGCTCTAGCGATAACACTAGCCTTAGCTACTCTCTATTCGTCACCACTACTACTCCACACTTGTTGTTGTTGTCGTGCCATCATTCTTCGCTTATGCTAGTGCCATTATTCTTCCCTCAAGCCAGTGTTATTTTTCGCTTGCTCGTGCTAGCACCATTCTTCGTCACTAGCATCATTACCTAAGCCATTACCATGGTAAATCATCATAAAATCTACCAGTACCATTATTTTACAACATGACTCATAGATTTGAAGCCATGAATCCATTAACTTCTACGAGACATCAAATCATATTACACGGGGGATTAAACATGGGGTTTTCTGGTGGTTACAACAACATGGGCATAGCAACACCCCATGACAAGGAAGTTACAAAGAAAGTAGTAACGGTTGAAGCGGTTGAAGAGATGATGGAGTAATAATCTGGAAGTTTCCAGAAACTTCCAAGACAAAGTGGACGGTTACCCCCACAACCTCCATCTTTCCACCTTCCCACTACCTCCACTACTTTAGAAGGAAAGTATGTGGTACCGATCATTATAAATAGGCTACTTAGCCCATTTCAAACACAGAACCGAGAAGAGATAGAAAATCATTCTCACAAGCACTGTTATTCCTCTAACACAACATACAATTCCTTCAACTTTCTTTGCTTCCCTCTCTTAATATCAATCCATCTCTTCTTTTGTAACCGAAGCAAAACGTAAACAAACATTCTTCTTGTTTGGATTCGTTTTTATATGATTTTGATCCTCGTGCCTAAAAAGTACAACAATACATTATTTTGCCTAGGAGCAATTTTTAGGTACAAACAAGGGCGCATAGCGTTAGGAGACGTGCTAGGATAGCGAGAGGGGTGCGTTGGCATTGTGGTACGCTAGGCTTGGCAGGGACGCGCTAGGTTGGCTTGGGACGCATTGGTCTTAACAAGGACGTGTTGGAGAGCCAAGGGGAGCGCTAGAAAGCCAAGGGGAATGTTGGAGTTGGTGACGCGTCATGGGGCATGCTGGAGTGTGAGATGCACTAGCTAGGGCGCATTATCTAGGTAGGCCGGCTCTCGGGGACGTGCTAGCGAAGGTACTTGACCAAGAAGAGTTAGCGCTTTTAGCGTTAGGTTTAAGGTTGGCACTTTTAGTGCTAGGGTTGAGGTTCCAAGGTGATGACGCGCTAGCTATAGCCTTATTAGGCTAAAAGGTGCTAGCTAATACCAAGTTAGGTTAGGTGGTGCTTCTCAGGAGCTGCGGTTAGCATCAGGAAAGTTAGCACTTTTTACGCTAATGTGGCTAACTGGTGCCAATGTGGTGCTAAGCCAAACAACTGGTGCTAACTTGGCGCTGATAGGTGAAAAGGCTAGGGTTAGCCTATGTAACACCCGCAATTTTCGCATGGCGCTTTGATAGGTGCATAATTCACACATATAAAGTAGTTTTTCCTGAACCTTATTTGCTATATTTGAGTGAATTACTAGGTATTTTGATTACTTTTGTAGTTTTGTTAGTTTTTCAGGTTACAGCTCAGAAACCCGCAGAATGGAGCTTAAGAGCTAGAATCACCGAGGAGCCAGTGAAACTCTACTTAAAATAGGCCTTTCACATACCACAGTGTAGGTAATTGAATTACAAAGCCAATGGTGAAAGAATGAAGTCATTCTGATCAAAATTGAGGAAGATATGGGCAAAGCCCCGAAGTGGCTTATTTGGCCTATGCAGCCAGCGGCCAGGCGCAAGTGCGGCTGAAGCATGGATCGGTAATGTGCTAAGTCATGATTTGAAGAGCTAGAGTGGTCCGAGTGGAAGGTGGCTAGCCTTGGTGGACTCATGGCTATCTTGTGGAGGTTCTATGGGATTGGGAAAGCTTTGGAGTTGCCATAACTTGTGGGGCTGGAATTAGGAAACTTAGCACATTTCCTATTCCTAGTCGGTTTCCTAAAAGTGGCCAATTCTAGTATAAGAAGAAAAATCGGTTTTCTCATGGATTCTTTTGGTGAATTTGGGGCAGAGAATATAGGAGATCTTGTAGGAAAAGGAGAGTTTGAGGCAAGGAAGGAAAGGTTGGGCAACAACAATATTTTGGACTTAGCCACTCACGTAAAAGAGCTAGAAAATAGGCTAAAAAGACTGAAGCAAAGGTTGGCTGGGTACTCACGTATAAAAGGGAGAGTTTGCTGCTGTATTACATATCACGAAAACATATAGGTATACAGGAGATAGGGAGATACACGGACAGCAACAAGAGGAAGAAGACAGCAAGGGAAAAGGGGCGCTGGCCACTTTTCATACAGGCGATTCTGCTCAATCTTTCATCGCAATTCCTTCGGGTTTGATTTAATTTATCTCTTGATTGTTTTTCCATGGGTTTTGAGAAACCCATGATGAGCTAAACCCTTCTACATTGGTTAGGGATGTAATCTAATGTTTGAAGACATGTTTATCAATTGAATGGCGCATATTCCATGATTTCATGCTGTTTTTAATATCGTTCATGTTCTACTGAATATAGTGTTATATATGATTGATTGCTGATTTATTTGAGTTGCAAATCAGGTAAATAAGTATTGATATCTACAACTAAACTGGAGTTCTGAGAGTCGATTCTGTCGAGGGACTCCGGTTAAAAGTAGTATAGCATATTTGTTAACAATACTTAAAATTGCCATGCGAATATGTGTAGAAGCTTGACCTAAGCTAAATCCTGTGGAGGTACTCACTTGGGTTGTTTAGATTAACCTCAACTCACAAAGACCATAGCTATCATTGGATTAAACTTGAGTGGAGGTAATCACTCAGGTTATCCAGTGCTAAGAATTCAAAGGGTGGAGGTACTCATTCTTTGATGATATTAGGAGTTTTGCCGAAGTAGACGAGATAACTGGCTACTTTAGGGTTCTTGGTATTACTAATGCATGATTGATTGGGTATGCTTTGATTGATAACATGTTGGATGATTGAAGATGAAACCTCTAACCAATGCTTTCTCCCTATTTCACATCTCTATTTACTTGCGTATTTACTTTTAGCTTAGTTTAGTTTATTAAAACAACAACAAAAACCCCCCTCTTTACTCACATACGTGACTGAAAATAGTGATAATCTCGGCCTCTCTGTGGGAACGAACTTGTTCTTATCCCTGTACTTAATTCTATTTTAGAGAGTAAGAACTTGATTATTTTGGTTGATTACGACACGACCACGCTTACTCATGGACGCTTCATGGCCTCAGTTGAAGCTTCATCCAAAGCTTATAAAGCTTACCCATATATGCATTAGGGTGTGGATGCCTCGACCTCAAATTATAGTGTCAAGGCCCTATTCCGCGTGATGCGCATTCGAAGAATGTAATATAGTGATAAGGCACTATTATGCAGTGATGTATTATTGAGAATGCATCACCGATCCAATGTCGTTCTTCAAAGAATGCAGTATAGTTCTAAGACACTAATATCTGTGATGCATGATTTAGAATGCATCACTGAATGTGGCTTATTCGAGAAGGCATCATAGTGCTAAGGCACTATTATGTCATGTTGCATGATTGGGAATGCATCACCGAACCGATGTCGCGTATCCGCGAGAGCATCATAGTGTTAATGCACTATTATGCCGTGATGCATGATTCAATGCATCACTGAGCCAAAGTTGCGTAAGTGAGAGCATCAAAGTTGCATTATTGAGAATGCATCACCGAGCCAAGAATGCATCACTGTGAAGCATTAGCGTGTTCTCTTGTAGCTTACCAGAGAATGCTTCGCTTGCATTTGGCAAGAAAGTTTCATTTTCTGCCTTGTGCAGTCGATGGATGTCACTTCCTATTCTTATATTTATTTGTAGAAATGCGAATAAAACATATATAGGGAGGGATCTTTGCTTGAATGTGCATGAGCGGTAATGCACATATAAATGCAACGTAGCCTATAAGTTGGAGCATACTTGATGCTAAAGCATCAATATGCTTGTAGTTTAACCGATGAAGCTTAGATGTGCATGAGAGGTAATGCATGCGATGTGGTGATACAAATTCATACATATGTACCGCTTAATTTATATTTGCTAGTGTTTAAATTTATACTAATACTGTATTTTTATGTGTTTATAAGTTGATCGCATCAAATCTGAAGTTACAAATAAATCTGGCTGAACTATCTAAATTACTATGGAATTCAGCTGTTTACGTTGCTAACTATGGACGTGGTCATTTTAGTCCGGAAAGTAAGAAGAAGTTGAAATGAGACACTAGCATATAGAGGACGTGAAAGTGGAACATGGAGGCATGCGTCACATTTTTCTTTGAATTTCTTTTCAAGGTGAAAAAGTGGATGTGCATAACAAACAAAAAGTGGAGTTTGGTGTTCTGTTGGTTTTCTCGTTGAGGGTCTGTTTGTTCTTGGTGTCTGGCTGGAAGGGAATGAATGGCTATCTAAACATATGGTTCGGTGTGGCTGATTGAAAAAGTAAAGATGAATTTAAGTCTACTCTTTTAGTTTGGTATGGAGATAGAGAAAGAAGAAAAAGAAGTCCAATGGGTTTTCGTTTTCTGTTGGAAAAGTGAAACAAGTAGGCAGCTAGGTTTGGGTGCTAGGCAAGAAGAGAAGAGAGGGTTGTTGGTTGAAAGTGACGTGAGATAGGTACGGTGGGTCCAGCCCACACGTGAAAAGAAAGTCTTTTTCGCTAGGTTTTTAGGTAGTCTGACACATGCACAGCGAGAGAGAGAATATGGTTTTCCCGGTATAAAAGAAAAAAAAGAAAAGCAGAAGAGGGGGTTCTTTTTGGAGGGGCTGTTTTATTCTGAAGAGAGGACGGCTGGGTAGTTTGATTGGACAGGAGAAAGAAAGGGAGAACACGGAAAGAGGTGGTGTGCGGCTAGAGCGGAAAGAGTATACAGGAGCAGTAACGGGTTTAATCTTCTCCTCTACTTTTCTTAATGATTTTTATGGGTTTTAAGAAACCCATCTCTATGTCTTGCTAATTGATTGTAGATAGGGTTTATGTTGAAACCACTTTTGCTACAAGACTAATTAAATTGAATTATTGAGTAATAGACCATTATGATT
>JAJJMC010023094.1:344233-360986 GCA_023531435.1 Papaver californicum
AAGATTTTTGATTCCCAATCAAAACAGGAGCCCTTCTATTTTTCCGGCCAAAACTCGGATTTTGGGGCAAATTCTCCGGCGTAATCCTCTATTGTTTCACGTGTTTAGTCTTGTATCAATCTCTTCTAGCTTGTGGGGTACTTGGAATCGCAAAACAACTCGAAAATCTCGTGGATTTTGAGTGTACAGGACTGTCCAGGAACTTCCGATGAGTCCCGATCCGGCTCGGCTGAGTTGACTCGCTGGGTTGTCTCGGCCGATTCTAGGGTGCCCCTTATCCATTTCTGGGGTGCCAATAACACTTGTTCCGGGTGCCTTTATCACTTTTTGAGCCAATTTTTCCATAAATCTTTATTCTTCTAATGTACCTACAAAAGCATAAAAACACATAATAAGTGCAAAATCGAATACTAACTTAATAGAAACTAAGGTGCAATTTAGACACTAAAATGTGTTTATCAGTTCGTCACTGGATAGGAAGTAAAAATTCGTAACTTTTAATCCTACGTTCATAACTGCCCAAAATAGAAAATGATCTCATGAGAATTATTTCTCAAAAGTTATGCTTCTAACTCTTATGTTCATTACTATTTGGAAGGAGTAAACCATTGATGAATATTACTCTTATGTTGTAATTTTGATTTTTATATTCGTAATTGGCTGAGATAAAAGAAAAATTATGCTTTTAACTTCAACGTTGGTAATTGGATATATGGGGAAATCTATTAATCGATTTGGACTCTTAAAATCTTAACTGGCTAAGATAAAAAGTCATATTATTGAATTCTACGTTCGTAACTGGCTAGGAGAGGAAAAAGTTTAATATTGGATACAAATTTACTTGAAATGATTGTTTATGTTGTTCTCTTTGAGAATCGCATCAAATGAGGGAGATTTCATATTGAACTTGTAATACCCCAATTCGGCAGGTAGGATTCGCCAAATGGTGGTTTGTCATTATCTAACACCGAGGTCTGATGGGTACACTTGACTGAGTTGTAGGAAAAACTTCTCAGTTAAGCGTGATCGGACGAGAGTAGTCACTGGATGGGTGACCTCTCGAGAAGTTGTTGCCGTATAACCGCAGTAGTGCCAATAAAAATCCCACATTGTTGGATAACCGCAGTGGAAAGTGGGAACAATATCAGTGATAACGATGGATTTCTTGTCCTTAGGTAGGAGAGTATGCTAGGCGGTTATACTAGATACTAGTTGATAAGTGCATAATTTATACATTTTAAGTATCATTTCCTTATTCTTATTTGCTAGATTTTGTGTGAATTACCGTGTTTATTATTACTTTTCTAGTTTGTGCGTTTTATTAGGTTACGTCTCTGAAACAAGCGAAATGGAGCTTTACAAGAGAAGAATTGCCAAAGACCCAGTAGATATCAGTCCATTCCAGGATTTCTACCCTCTATCTTGTAGAGAATTTGATTACGACTTCAATGGCGAAAGAACGAGGTCATTCTGACTTCGTGTGAGAAAGTTATGAGCGAAACGAATACTAAGGGCAAAAAGGTCATTTCAAGAGGGACTGTTATGGACAACCTGGCACACGTTAAGGGACGACTTGAATTCAAATATGGATAGAGCACCTGCTCATTTTCTCAGGGCTGCCATAATTCAAACTTAATTAAAAGCGCCAATTGTGGCTAAGGGACATTTTCATCTTCACCGAACAAAGAAGGTGTTTTGCTTCCATGATAATCACGGCAAGGTCTGAGGCTGTGATGAATCGATCATGGGAGATGAAGTGCAGTTAAGAATGGGTTATCTGGCAGTTGATGGCTCGAGTAGTTAATGGAAGTTAATGGCTGATGGGAGTGAGCAGAGACGCTGTGAGCAAGGATGGAACTCGAGTTCATGGACTGTTGACGTGATGAGCTCGAGAGAAAGTGAGGATGGTCTGAGGCTGGATCTCGAGTTCGATGGTGATGTTTTTGTGGCTATTGGTTGATGGAACCTGATGCTGGTGGTGTTTGAATAGTTAAACAACGAAACAGTTGGTGATTATTCAGGCAGCGAGATGAAGAGTCTGTGATGGTGTTGTGTTGCTCCAGTTGGTGATGAATCTCAAACCTGCTGGTTGGTGTTCCTCGTGTGGGAATGTACGCTGTGATAATGATGGACTGGTGATATAGAGTCCATGCTATTAGTTGTTCACAGCAACATTAGTGGCAGTTGAGGCTGTGATGATGGTGAATGAATCGGTGATGGCAGGTGAGATAGTTTCATGGCAGTGATGAGAAAGGTTGCTGGAGGCTGTTGACGTGAAGATGAAGATTGAGCTCGGATACAGTGAGGTTGATGATGCGTGTGATGTGAGGCTGTTGCTCGTGATGGATGGTGGCAGATGATTGAGAGCTCAAGCTGTTGTTGGATGGTGGTCGATGATGAGTAGTTATTGGTAAGACTTGAGAGAGAAGTCAGGGGGAAGTTTGAGTGGGATACGGATTAGGTGGTCCGGTTGGAAAAAAAAATGTGTTGTTGAAGAAAAAAAGAAAAGAAGAGAACTTGGAAAACACGTTTTTGAGTTGTACTCGGAAAGGGATTTCTTTGTTGGCTATATATAGCCTGGTACTACACACGGACAAGAGGCCTGATAGAAGAGACCTACACAGAGAAGATACCTACAGACAGAGACACACCCCTCACGCCCCATACAATATACTGTACAGAAGAGAATACACAGACGCCCGGATACAGATACTTTCGAGAGACGCAGACGCAGACGTATTGTCGATATCTTCGACGATTATCGGTTAGTTTGTGTTTTTGTTTCTTCTTTATTAATTAATTTTCATGGTTTTTGAGAAAGCCATGTTGGGCTAATTCTCTTGTTAGGGCGAAAGGATGAACTTGTAGAGACGATTTTTATTTGTGTTTCGAAACTAGGGTTTTTAACTGCATGAACTAAATATTATTAATTTGTCTCTCTCTCAACGTTTTACCGTCTCGATGATTTTTCATGTTCTATGCCATGTATAGTTCATTGTTTGATTAGTAGAAGGACTCGTTGAAACATCGTATTAAATCGTTTTATGAATATTCTTTGACTCTTTATGCCCCGTATATTTAGTACTTCGAAATTCTACTTTAGGTTGAGAACAAACAATTCTTTTCGGAAATTCTTTCTTTAGTGCTTAATTAAAAATCTTCCGTGTATTAGTAGCTAGATTTGATACTGAACATGAGTAAAATTGAGACCCTATATGACGAACACAATTAAATCCTGACCTACAACGGATTCCCGGAACCTTAACATTTTCCTCGTACTGTTTTTAAAACTTTATTAAATAATTTTAATTCATTAGTTAATTTAATTCTTTATAAAAAAACCTAAAAAAAAAAATTAATCCAAACTCCTCGTGGGAACGAACCGTATTTGCTATAGTCTACATCTTTCGACACTGTGCGCTTGCGGTAAAACAAAGTCGGTTTTCCGACGCATCACTAGTCTTACAAGAGGCATGAATGTATATATTATATCGAGGCCTTTTCAGCACAGTTAGCTTCAGAGTTGGAAAAAAAGCTTGGCAGTTAAGCGTGCTCGGGCGGGAGTAATCCAGGGATGGGTGATCTTCCGGGAAGCCACTGCTGGATGACCGCAGCGATGCCCGTTGATAATCCCACGCTGTCGGAGGACCGTAGTGGCTAAGTGGGGACAATATTGGTGGAAGGTTGGGTCATTACAAAAGATATCAGAGCCGACGACGGGTCACCTGCTGAGGGTGAAAGAGTACGCTAGGCGGGGTGTTCCAGGTACTGGTCTCATGAGTGGCAGGGAACGTCAAAAGATCTGGAATTGTATATATTTCGGATCCGAGGACGGCTCCAATTTAAGGTGGTGGTATTGTAATACCCATTCGGCAGGTAGGGTTTGCCGAATGGAATATATGTAATGGTTTGTCCTTACCTAACACCGAGGCTTGATGGGTACACTTGACTGAGTTGTGGGAAAAACTTCTCGGTTAAGCATGCTCGTCCGAGAGTAGTCACAGGATGGGTGACCTCTCAGCAAGTTGCTTCCGGATAACCGCAGCAGTGCCAATAGAAATCCCACATTGCTGGATAACCGCAGTGGGAAAGTGGGAACAATATCGGTGATAACACTGGATCGCTTGTCCTCAGGTGGGAGATTATGCTAGGCGGTTATGCTAGATACTAGTATTACAAGAGGCGAGAACGTCTATATTACATCGAGGCCTTTTCAGCACAGTTGGCTCCAGAGTTGGAAAAAAGCTCTGCAGCGTGCTCGGACGAGAGTAATCCAGGGATGGGTGACCTTCCGAGAAGCTACTGATGGATGACTGGAACGGTGCCCGTTGAACATCCCACATTGTCGGATGACCGCAGTGGCTAAGTGGGGACAATATCGCTGGAGGGTCAGGTCATTATAGAACGTGTGCTTAATTGTTATATCTTTGTGGGGAGTGCGGTTGTGGAATATTGGAGAGAACTATACCTTTAATCTCTTTGTGGTGAAGAAACTTATTAAATTACGAAACTTAATGGAATTATCTTAAAGTTGGTATATTATCTTTAGTCTTGATAATCTCTTAAAGGTGTAGTTCATTGATATCCCTATTTTCAATACCTTTGTGATTTTATAACAAAAGGAGGATAATTATTTAGTAGTAATCTACCAACACCTTTGACTTTTCAGAGAAATATCTAAGGGGAAGTGAATTACTTGTGCGTTTAAACACCAAATATAACAAAGATAGACTAGTTAGACTAAGGGGAGAAACATATCACGGTAGTATCTCTTTAAAGTTTTGGCACAATGAACTTTAAGGTAGCTAAAGGTACCACTTATTGGCATTAACAGCTTGAGTACAAATCAATTCCTCAAATGTCGTAGGAAGCAAAGAACTTCGGTATGGATCGAAAATACGTCTCCCCGTTGTTTTAAGATGAAAACAAATGTACGGTAAAATCGTACTTTCAGGTAGGTTCGAGATATCAAACTCGAACAGGGTGAGCTTAAACCAAAAAATAACCATTCACGTCCTACTTCGATCACAAAGATGAAGAAGATTGGATAGGTCTTAGGGAAGAAAAGCAAAAAATGTTGAAACAATCTCAGTATGATGAGTAATTGTAGTGTGTGATAAAAAATAGATTATCTCTGTGATGAATCACTAATTTTATATATCTTATCTTTTTTTTATCCTTGTTTTAGATAGATGGTGTCTGTCATGTAATTGGATTGTACAATGACAAGATGGATCGAGACTTGAATAATAACCTCTTGATTCTGATGAATCAAACCTTCTGGTTCACAAGGAACACAGCCTAATCGATTAAACGATTGTATTTTGATTAAATGATATGATAAATTTCTCACTACAAGATTCTGGCTTATAAAGCCTTAGTCAATCAGACCTAGAATCCACGGCTAGTAAGCCCCCAGCTGGTTACATTTCAACCAACCATCACAACTATCATTAGCTACTAATTAACTGATTAAACTAACTAATTATATTTGATTACTATTAACTACGACTTATACTAAATATGGTCACTAACAGGATATGGGGCACCCCTTTCATATATGAGGTACATGGCATTTCACTCCCCTTCAAAACATCCTTGTCCTCAAGGATGAGGAAGACAAATCGCTAGTTGTCTTTGAGTATCTTGGCAGGTGTAGCTTGGATGAGTTCAATGGCAGTTCCAATTACGCAAATTCTAGTGAGACACGGTCTTATTGTGGAAGTACTCAGCACTTGTGTTGATACTGTGAGAAAGATGAAAGTAAAGATTGCAGCCTCTCCTCTTATCCCGCGTAGCACGTCATCTTTGTTGATATGTCTCCATGTTCATGTATACCAACACTAACCTTCCACAATTCATCACAAAGCACCCTTGCAACATTGGGTAATCCAAGTTGAAGTTGGAGGAGAGTATTATCTTCACTGTTACTCAAATTCCAATTCTTAAGATCAAATTTTCAACAAACTTTCCTACCATCCAATTCCCATACATCTTTGTGAAATAAGTTACCAATTACCCCAGGAATTATTTTCTTGCAACTGTCCTTTATCAAAAACTTCTTCTGCCTTCTCAATTTCAACCATTTGCATCCACAGACATGGAAAAGTATCCATAGATATATTGTCCCATTGTGATATTTCCACCAACAGATTATCTCCATCACCAGTGTCGCCATCCTTGACCAATACCAATGGGATTGAATGCATAAGCAACAAATCCAGTCTATACCCATGATTAAGAACTAGTTTAAGAATTTCCATAGCATCAGCCATTATGTGCCTGTAATATGAAGCTGAACCGGTTGCTGAAGTGCAGCTCCGAACTGGGACTGCATGTAACTGCCGTTTAAGGTGTTGCTTGAGCTTGGTCAGATGCCATTTTTGATCCATCAAGTTCTCTGTACCACAACTTTGATTGCATTCCAAAAGTTCTGACTCTGTTTTGTGTACCCTGGTTGCTGCACATGGCCTATGGATTTTGGTTTTACTTGGCAGATTGGTCCCAAAGCAACAGTAGATGTTAACACACACAAGTTCCACAGTTGGTGTAAAACCCCTGTTGATCTCGTTAGCATCTCTTACATCCCATAAATCTGTGGCTTCAATAGTCATGACATTGATTTTGTGTCGTGCTCCAACACTAACCTTGATTGGTCCAAGATGGAGAAGTTCTATAACCGTACGTATCTCATTTGAAAACTGCAAGAGTAAGAAATATACCCCTCTACTAGAACTCCACACAATACTATCATTCAATTGAACAAAGCTAGTTGAAAACCTTATCTTGAAACCCTCACAGCAATAATAATACCAATAAGTAGGTGGTTGAGAAAATTCGGTAGTTGGCAAACATATAAGGTCTGGATTTAAGGTTGCAGCTATACTCTTCTCTTTTAGTTCAGCATACCTATCTCTTGTGAGAGTGATAGAAATTTAAGTGCTTGACTTCTCATAGTAAACATGCCCACAATCTCCATATCCAACGGCTTGGTAACCACTTATACAACTAGCAATAGCAACATTACTCTTGGTTATAGTCACATTGCCACCAAAACTAACAACTTGAGAATTATGGTTACGAGTAACTGCAGGATCAAAACTAACTACAGAGCTTTGACTATTTGCTGCCCGTGTAAGGTAGTCCTGCGTCAAAAGTAATGCTCCTTTAAGAATTTCAGTTGTACATGGAATTGGTCTCATAATATCCGCTAACACGAAGCACGCAACTGATGTAAATCCCATGATAAACCAACCAACACCTTTTGTACTCCATAAACTTTTCGAGAACAAATTCCGTCTCAAGAAAGCCACCAACATCAACATCAAAGGAGTGTAAAGCACAGTGAACACAAACTGAATCTCCACCTCTCTGTCATAGAATTTAAATTGAGATAGCCTCTCATTGGCAAATCAAATTCCTCTCGAACAACAAGGCTTTCGTAGGTCACATGAGTAAGCAACGGACACTAATAATTACCAGCTGAATTCAAGCCTCTAATCAGTTGGTAAGATAACTTATTTGCTGGCATATAAGCTTCCTCCTTAAGCTCAAGTAAACCAAATTGAAGATGCAAGCAAAAAGTATGCTCTCCTCTCACCAGGCATTTGGCCAAACAATTTATAAGCCTTCCCAAATCTCCCCACTTCTGTCCACTGCAGTGTCAATATACTCCCAGTTAAATTATCTCTATATGCCATTTTCAGAATTAACTTACCACTCATACAACTGTCACCATTGTTAACCAACACAAACGCAATCGAATACATGAAATGAAATTTTGAATGGTACCCCAGTCTACAATTCAGCTTGTAAGCAAAATTCCCATTGTTATCATCCATTAAAATTTACCCATCAAACCTCTTTCCACGGTCAAATATGAAAAAAGTATAACAAACATAATTAGAAAAACAAACACCTCCACTAGAATTCCTCATAACACTATCAGGCTTTTCATCAAACAGTAATTGTGTCTTCTCAAGTTCAACTACCCTATCCAACAAGAGTAACAAGAATTTATTTCTGTCAATCATTTTGATAAACAGTTTACTACTATCACTATAATCACCAGTTTTAACAAACACCAGCACGATTAAATCACTAAACAATGAATCTGATTCATACCCATGTTTAATAACGAGCTCATAAGCCAAATTTCCCTTGTAGTTAGCCATTAAAATAGAACCCATATTAAGTATAAATGAAGCAAAAGTACCTGTATCAGAACAGAAGCTATACTCACCAGAAAAATACAGATTTCCTTGTTGAGTTCAAACTCTTTTCCACAATCAAATAGCGTTCGAGAATAATCTGAAAAAAGAGATAAACATCCGTTACAAATCAGTTTGGTGTGGTTGTTGCTTATTTCCTTTTCGTGCTCGCAGTAGTACTCCACACCAATAGGGCTCTCTTTCTTGTTATTGCAGATTCTCATCACCATCTTACTGTCAACAGTTTCAATTGAAGAAACCCTAATATCAATTGAATTACTCAAATCAGATGTGGGTTTTCCTTCTTGTGGGTTTAAACTTATTGAATCCTCTTTTTCTTCAAAGAAAAATGACGGAATCAATATGCAATCCGGAGCTTCATCTTTTTCGTCATCGACTGCAGGAGGAATTGATTTAGTACCCTTAATGAAAAGAATCAATCTCAACTTCTTCCTTACCCTGTCCATGAGCTTTGAAAACTTCTGAAGATAGTACTCTCGGAGTAATTCTGTTTCCAATGAAACCGATACAACCCAAAAAAATTCTCTAATTCAGCTCTTGTTTTACCTTCCTTTTTCAAAGCTTTCAGATGTAGTGGTGTAGTTTCTTCAAGCTCCGCCATGGCTGAAACCCCAAGGAATGGAACGGCTTTGATACCAACTGTCATGTACTTGGATTGTACAATGACAAGATGGATCGAGACTTGAATAGTAACCTCTTGATTCTGATGAATCAAGCCTTCTGGTTCACAAGGAACACAGCCTAATCGATTAAAAATGATTTGATTAAATGATTTGATAAGCTCCTCACTACAAAACTCTGGCTTTTAAATCCTTACTCAATCAGACCTAGAATCCACGACTAGTAAGCCCCCAGCTGGTTACATCCCAACCAATACCATTACAACTATCATTAGCTACTAATTAACTGATTAAACTAACGAATTACATTTGATTACTATTAACTACAACCTGTACTAAATACTTACACTAACAAGGTATGGGGCAGTCCTTTCACATACGAGGTATATGACAAAGTCAGCTATATATGGAGGAGACACACTGATTTCTCGAAAGTGGTGGAAGTTACAAAAAGAGTGGAGTAGTAACGATTATGGAGATTGTAGTGGAGTCATGTCTGAAAAATATGGAGAACTTGTATGACCACTACTCCTCATACTCTCAACTTCCATGTAACTATCCCACTACTTGTTACCTTTTTGTTCGTGGATGTATTGCCACAGCGCACTATTTTCATAGACCGCCAGACAAATACCCCAATGAGAATCCCTCCATGTGTTTTATTTGATATCTCGTAGAAATAGAGAAGTCGTGGACCACCACTATTTTGATTTGGTCAAGTTAGTGACGCAAGTTGTGCAACTCACTTAGATAGATTGATTAGTGTCGAGTCTGGGAGCTCTTGGCGAGGAGTCCCAAGGACGGTAAGAGCGAGGAGTCCCCAAATACGGGACAAGCTCCTAGTGAGGAGTCCCAATGACGGGACAAGCTCCTAGCGAAGAGTCCAAAAGGATAGGAAGAGCTCCTAGCGAGGAGTCCCCAAGAGAGAGGAGTCCCTAAGGACGGGACAAGCGATGAGTCTCTAAGGAGTGCGGAGTCCCCGAGGACGGGACGAGCAAGGAGTCCCTAAGAAGCAAGAAGTCCCCAGGGACGGGACGAGCTCCTAGCGAGGAGTCACCAAGAACGGGACAAGCTAGGAGTCCCCAAGGACGATACGAGCTCAACGAGGAATCCCCAAGGACGGGACAAGCTAGGAGTCCCCAAGGACGGGACGAGATTCTAGCGAGGAGTCCCCAAGGACGGGACGAGATTCTAGCGAGGAGTCCCCAAGGATGGGACAAGCTCCTAGCGATGAGTCCCAAAGGATAGGACAAGCTCCTAGCGAGTAGTCCCCAAGGAGCGAGGAGTCCCCAAGGACGGGACGAGATTGATACATGTCATGTGTGCAACAAATTAATCAAGATATTTCCCATTAATTAAATAATAATATAGCGGTAGTAAGGATCGTTCCACAGAGAGATGTGTAATTGAGATGTTATTTAGATTATCAAAACTAGAATAAATACTGAAAAGGAGGTTCTGTGAATTAATTAAAAATAATAAAAAAAAAAGATAATAAGAAAGAGATGATTAGGGGGTCATTCGTCGTCACCAAACGTCGACTCAAGTAGTCTGCTTATCTATCTTTTGTTAGAATAAATTATTACAAACTGTAGAACAACATGTATGTTTTGCTATCCCCAAAACTCCTTATATCACCAGATAACAAGTATGCTTAGTCACCGGATTCTATCTAACTGAGCCACCTTGAGGTTTGCTTACAAGGTGTAACTCAATCAAACGCTTTAAGGTTTGTGAATTTAGGTTTATTCCCAGCAGTTGAACTCAGTACGCTCGGTTCACTTACTGGTGTTGTCTTCACACACGATTGCTTCACAGAATCCCTCTGCAAGGTCTGACGTTTTTTACTTGTGTAGGAGGTACTCGACAATTACGGATCGCTCAACTCTCTACTAGCATTAGAATTATCAATATAATAACTTGGTTGCGCACCCAAACAATATAGAAATCAATCATAAACCCTAGATTTAGTGAAAACAAACGATAATGATTAAAACTTTAAACAAACTTGTATTAACTAATAAAAGATTCACGCTTAGAACATTGAATTCATCCATAATCAATAAAAACTAGCTACTCATGATACAAGAAAGAAGAAGAAATAGCATGGTTTCCCCTAAAAGGGGTAAACCCTAGAATTTGGAATAAATCCCTTTTCTCTCTTTTTGTTGTGTAAAACCTAGGTCTAAGAATTATGTGTATCTATGTCCCTCTCTCCAAAATTAGTAGAAGAGTCTCTTAAAAATAGATATCCCAAGTTGTAGAGGTACCCGTGCTCAAATCCCGGTCATACTAGGTTTCGGAAACTCAAAAATATCATAAAAACCCGTCAAAAATACTTAGCTCTCGTATATGCCTCGATGGCCTGACCCTCCGAGAATTCTGTTTTTCTCGGTGGCTTGACCCTCCAAGAAAATTATTTTTTTCTGGATTTTCTTTTCTCGATGGCTTGACCCTCCGAGAATATTGTCTTTCTCGATGGCTTGGCCCTCCGAGAAAAGTATGAACTTGTTTTTCTTATAACTTCTACAAATGAAGTTGGGATGATCTTATTCTTTCGTTGTTGGCTTCGTTTCTTCGTTCTCTTCAATATGGTGATGAGAAATTCTAAGTTTGGGCGACTTCCACTTGGTCTTTGGTCCTTCTTCCATTGCAACACTTCCCTTCATGTACAATCTAACACTTTGTAGCTTCTTTTTGGATGATTCACCTAATAAAAGCATAAACTACAAAACAAGCGTAACATACAATAATTCACAAGAAATCTAGCAAATACTAGCATGAAATTGACATTCTAAATATGTAAAATATGCACTTATCAAAGATCCTAGCGAGGAGTCCCCAAAGACGGGACGAGATCCTAGCGAGGAGTCCCTAAGGATGGGACGAGCTTCATTAACTTGTGACACTTCTCTGGGGGTGCGTCTCATTCAAGCTAGCCTGGCTATTTTGCGAAGCGTCTCTGGGGCATTGCTCTTTGATGGTGGCACGTGGCACATAATTTGTGATACGTCCCTTGAGTAAAATGCTAAAGTGGCATGTTTTTTAGGGCCAGGACAGCGAATTTTGATGTGTTCTTTGCGAACAGGGCATTAAGTTGAAATACGTCTTTGGGGATTAAACATTAGTTATTCCCAGATTTGCGTATAACAGTAAATTAATGTTGTTTAAATAAGAATTTAAGTATTGACACTGCTCTAGGAATAGCACTAGAGAAGACATTGGATACAGAACAAGCTCTAGGAATAGCACTAGAGAAGTCATTGGATATAGAACGAGCTCTAGGAATAACACTAGAGAAGTCATTGGATACAGAACAAGCTCTAGGAATATCACTAGAGAAGTCTCAAGTTGCTCTATACTAGTGGGCAATCCATCTAAGAGCTTGAGATTTATTAGATAGACTGGTCAATATAGAACGTCTATAGTCATTTGTAGAGACTGTATTCTTAATTCTCCTATAATATATAGGTATAAATACAGTATTACGTATTTTGATGTGAAGTCAGAAATACATGCGGAAATATGTACGGATACTTCTATGTTCCTGCAACTAGGATGACGGACGCTTTTACAATTATGACCCTTGTCAAAAACCCGTAATTTATATCCGTACTAAAGGCAGATTCGATAGCTACCAAAGATATAGGTATAGCCAATATATCTCTTGCCATCAATGTGAAATTAGAATACCTAATAGAATTGGTTTTCCACCAACCTAATACATCAAATTTGACGTTTTTGGTTCCCGCTTCTCTATCAAATAAGTCTTCACCATCTATTTTTCCTTCAACAACAATAATTTCCTTATATTTTCATGCCTTCTCTGCTAGGTGGAAAGTTAGATCACAATCTTCTTCATTTCTTCCATTTGATTGAATGTCACCAATACCACTACTATTGTTTGGTACATTGACATATTTCCAACACTCAAATACACAATGTTGTTTTCTTCAAAATGAGACTTAAAATCTCTCATTATAAGTCCCATTAACTCTAGTCTCAAATAAGAACCAATGCTACCAAACTTATCAAGAAGAAAATCTAATCCTCGTTTTTTTGTGTGGATCAAGCAGTACAACAATGAATGAGATTCTTCATCTTTTTATAACATACCCAATACTCATTGTATTTATGTTGCATTCTACGACCCATGCTAGAGAGGAATAAATCTATATGTTGTGCCCATGTGCTCAATGTTCGATGAATAACACTCACATTAAACAAGAATTTATGTGTAGTAACACGAGTGGAAGTAGAGAACTTGACAATAAAATCAAAAAATATCTTTAAAAACTCCGCAATGGATCTGGCACACGACCAATATTCAGGGTATGGCACGTGCAAAGGAGGCGGGGTTGGGGCCTTATCAGAACTTGGTTTATTGCGATTATTTCTTCATTTTTTGTAGTAGCTACAACTTCTTCATCAAAACTTAAAAATGCAACTTCCTTATCAAAACCTAAACCATAGCCAGAGGGTTTCTCCACATACACATCTGATGTGATTTTAATATAGTGGTAAAAAGGGTTTGATTCTCGGACTTGTGAAGATTCGATTTTTAAACTTAATTTTTTATAACTAAAAATAAAACAGATTAAAGTAAGATGATTTAAAATTGATGGGAAGAACTAGGGTTAAGGATTCCACTTTTAACCAATAACTCAAGTGATAAAATCGTGCAATTCTTATATTCAGTTTAATCAAATTATTGCCAAAGTTAGGTTTTTGAAAGAATAATTGTAAATCGTAAGCATGAGACATCAAAAGCAGTCAACCCAGCATGACTCATCAAAAGAGAACACAACTATTTAAGAAAAACCATTTTTTCAATTTTAATCAAGCAATTAATAATAAAAGAATTATAAAGAAAATATAGATAAAATAGACATACCACTTAATTATTGGAAGAAATGCTTCCTCCGTCACCCCAGTGATGGTGATTAGCTCATTGTAATGGAAACGCACTCAATATATAGTTTCATTGCTCGAAAAGTGCTTACAATGGTTAAAAAGAAGTAACACATAAGTTTTGAGACGCTTAAAAGCGTTACAGTGAATGGTTCGTAGTGTTACAGGAGGAAGAAAAAAGAAACAGGAATAAAGAATGGACACTGTGTGCAGCGGGAATAAGACTGCTTCAGTATCTTAGTATATGACTGTAACAGCGACAGAATCAACGACAGTTTCTATTAGCCTTATGTTCTTCACCTTCTCCTTTGCAGCAGCAGGAAGTTTTTGTCCTGGATTTTTTCGCACGTCACTGCTGCCTCCCTCTGAGATTTTCTTCGATTCTATTTGCTATATATAGGGTTAGTAAACCCTAGAGAGTATTCTAGATCGATTAAAACTCTTAAAACTTATCCAAATCAATCTCAAATTCCTTGTTTAACCGAAACTCACCCGGACTCCATTTTTCCGTCCAAATTCAATTTTTTTATGCGTGAATCACTCATACTTGACGTGTTGTGTTATTCTTTGAGTGTTTAAACAATTTGGGATAGAAAGATCACGTTTTAAATCCTTTAATCTTCGGTTCAGAATCATCACCGAAGCTTCTCACGTAAAGAAAGAGTTTCCCGCCATTTTCGAATATTTGAAATTAAAGGGTGTGCCCCCAATCCAAAATTGTGGGTGCCTTAATCACTTTTGATTGGTGCCTTTAACAACTTTTTGAGCCGAATTTTCCACAAATATTTATTTCTCAAAAATACCTACAAAGACATAAAAAGCCATAATAAGTACAAAAATGAACACTATCAGAATAGATAATCGAGTGTAATTTAGACAAAAAAATGTGTCTATCAACATCCCGGTCAACATAATTATCAAGTTGATTATCAACAAAAGTAGTTGAGGTAGAAGCAGAGGAATGCGGAATTCACTAAAACAGAACTTCTTTTTGAATTTCTTGTCATCATATCTTAACCTGTTAAAATTGATTCATACTTCTCACCAGAGTCTAACATTATGAAAGTGGAATCCCATATTGTGTCTACATCTAATACTATGCCCGTCTTGCATTCAATTTTATCAAAGGAAACAAACTCCATAAATTTATGCAATATGGAAGGAGAACTAATATAATACTTGACCACTTCTCTGGTTCTCTGAATTGATATTTCATACTCCTTCATTTCATCCTTCACAACAAGGGCAAGGACATGAGCAGCACAACGAACTTGTAAGAAACCTAGAACTAATTCTGAATTCTTTTTGAGCACTCGCTCTTTCAGATACTTGATAGATACATTGTTAGCATAAACATTATCCAGAGTTATAGTAAAAAAAAATTCAATCTCTCAATCTAACAAACACGTTTTTAACACCTTACCAATCGTCTTAACAGTATGACCTACAATCTGAAACAGACCAATTATCTTCTTGTGCAACTTTCAATCGACATCTATAAAGTGTGCAGTAATAACCATATAGCCCAACTTTTGGAGTGAGATCGTATATCAGTGGTGAGGAAAACTCTCACCTTATTATCCTTGAAATAATTCTTCAATCTTTTTTTCTCATGCAAAAAAATTCATTACATCCCATCGTATAGTCGCATGAGATGGGACCTTGAATATAGACTCAAGTACCCTACAAAGTTTCTTAAACCCTTCTGCTTTTACTATTCTAGAAGGATGCTCTCTACAATAACATATACGACCAATGTTTTTCTACATGCATCCTGAATGAAACATACAACAATAAGTTTATCATCCTCTCCTAGCCTGGAGGGTTCAAAAATAAAACTATATCTTCATACACCTCTTTAGATGGGCACTCAAGGAAGATATCACGTTCTTCACCATGTCAGCATTCAATCTTGTTTTACAGTTTTTACATGCCCATATTGAATATGGGTCTTGTTTTATGAGGTGTTCTGATACTCATGAAGTATCTTTACACTTCTTAGAGGCTGGCGCAGTAACAATGACAACGACAGCTTCAAAATCATTGGCAGGTGGAGATGCACCAGATGGTGCTTGTCCAACTGAACTAACTTGTGGACTTTCATGAGAAGCTGGAGGTCGTAGAAAAGGAGGATGTTGAGGTGGAAACATCGCATTTGAATTAACTAAAGGCTGAATATAAACAAACAAGAAATAAGATTTTTTATGAACAAATCCCAATCAATTAAAGTAAAATGTTTCTCTTGAAATATGATTCCAATGAAAGTGTTCAATTCAACTAAATTGACTCTACAAATACAAATGCCATCGGATTTTATTCGTTGAAATTGATTTTATTTTATAGATTTCATTTTGCACTCTTATATGAATAGATAATTAGGGCATCAAAGAGAACATCAACATTAAACTCAAAAAAAAAAAAAAAAACAAACAAACAATAGCAGATCATATTAACCTTGAAATTTAACTTTTTCATTCATTTAGAAACTATTTCAGAAACAGTAAACATTTTATGCCTTCATACATAAAATGTATCACTAGTAAACACAAAACAGTAAAAGGACTAAAAATTTCATGTCAGATATGCCTAACAAAAGCTAGTTATTACTATACCAAAAAATAAATTCGACATACAAACTTAGAAAATTTGAAGCAGTAATGGGAACATAAATATATAATCCCATAAATCTTTATGTTTAGTTAATACAAATCTGACTTGCGGCAACAGTCGATTTAGTTATCAGATTAAGAATCTCTACTTCGAACTATGGACTCCCTTTTAAGTTAATAGAAAAATTACACATGAAGGTACTAGTATGTGATGTGATTTTATATACTGGTAAAAAGAGAGTTCGTTACTCGAACTTGTGAAGGTAATGATTTTAGAAAATAATGATTTAAACTAATTCTAGAAAATTCCAGGAGTAAGAAAAAGACTAAATAACCTAAATATGATTTTTAAATAATTTTAAACGTACCAGGAATCAGGAAT
>JAJJMC010023094.1:360996-377783 GCA_023531435.1 Papaver californicum
AGTTGATTTCATTGCTCAAAAGAAAGATTACAAGATTGATTAACGCTGTAACAGCTAAACAGTAACGCAGAACACACGTTACAGAATCAGTTCCAACTGTTACAACCCAATTCAACCAAGAATATAACAGTGAGAAATAGCAACAGAGATTTCAAATTTTGCAACAGATAAAAGTGTGGGTGAGCTGTCTTCTTCGGTGGAGGTGAGGATGAACACCGGTGACGGCCGGTGTAACAGCGGTGACGGAGAGTGCCGGAAAATAACAAAAGTGGTCCTGGAGCTGCGTTTATCACTTTTTGAGCCAATTTTTCCACAAATCTTTATTCTTCTAATGTACCTGCAAAAGCATAAAAACATGTAATATACACAAAATCGAATACTAACTCACTAGAAATTAAGGTGCAATTTAGACACTAAAATGTGTCTATCAGTATGTTTCTTTATTTTTCAGCATTAGCTGAAAATTATAATAGCGCCAGTATGAGAACTTCCTAGAAACACAGAGGATCTCAAATGACACCTTACAGAACCTAGATCCCACAGGCCACCACATCAAGGCACCATCCATTTTTGAAAGTCTTTAACAAGGTAGTATATCCAATTACTAAAGAACATATGAACTAAAGTCTAAAATACTTGAACCCGTACAACTATGTATTGGATATGTAACTAGTCATATATCATATGATCAAGTTTTTATCTAAGAATCTATGTATCCATTCCATTCATTCAATGAGGTGAAATTTAGAAAGGGAAAACCGAAGAGAGACAATATATCTAACCCCAACAACAACTACAATCTAATGTTTTGAGAATACATAGTCTGAAACCCATGCAATTTTCTCTTCCCTTTTATAATCCGATAACTATACTATGTTCATTGCTTGAAAGACGTATGCAACACACACATGACACACACCAACATCAATATTGATATTATATAAATGGAGTAACTTACTAATTAATTAGTAAAGGTCTTTGAAAACACCTAAAAATTGAAATGCAAGTCTACCAAGTCATTGCCTCTAATCTATCTCTTTTTCTTTCCCTTCTTTGAATTGGTTTTTTGTTCCGACTCAAAAGACCCAAATCAAATTCTAAACAAGTAAAAAGACAAACTGTTAAACAGATGACATACTAATTTGTCCAAGCACACACAACTGATGTCAGTCTATTCAGTGGGTATACAAATGGTACTTTTATCTTCAAATTACAATATTCAATCAAACCCATTTTGAAGACAAGGACCAAAGAATAAAACTCATTTCAATCATCAATTCATCATATAAGAAAAAGAAAAACCTAACTATCAGAAACAGAATCAAACACAAACTCAAACCTTAAAGGTTAGAAACTAGTTGATAAAGAAGTATTTACTGGTGTTGATTGAGAATCTTCCATGATTGAATAAAAGGGAGATATAGAAGCCTGCAAAGTCAGTTTTACTAAACCCTAGTCTATAAAAGTTTAAATTTCTAAACTTAAATCATCAAAATCATCATCACCATCAAGTTGAAGTACCAAGAAAGATCATATCACGTACCTTTTAATGAAGAAAATGATCGATTGATGCAGCCATGAAGGAAGGTGGTATAGTCGAGTTGAAGTGAAGAAGAAGAAGAAGAAGTGAAAATGAATTAGGTGTGATATTTATAAGAAAGTGATTGGATGGTATAGGTTAAATTTATCTAGGATACTGGATATATATCAACGGCCTAAATTAATCAAAATTAAAACCTTGGTTTTTAACTTTCTAAACCAAAACCAAATCATTAGTAAATGGTTCAGTACAAATCTATCCTAATCGGTTCGGTTCCAGCGGTTACCGTTAACATGTATAACCCTAACTATTACAAGGAGGTAGTCGATTGGGATTCTTGACGATTTTGAGAAACTTGTTGTTTGAGAGAATTTGAGAGAGACTTTGTAAGTTCATAAACTTTGCGAAACTCTCAGTGATTTTCATGAGAGATTTGTAGAGACTAATCTCATTGATTTGTGGAGAGTTTTCACATACCATCATAGAGAGAAAAAAATAGTAACCAAATAATAAAAATATTTCTAATCACCAAAAGAAAAATTAAATTCTATTTTAATTTTTTTTTTGATGAAGCTAAATGGTAATAATTTCGTATATTTTTGGACGACAAAAATATGCCATTTTCTTTTCCTTGTTATGTGCTTGATTTTCTTTAACAATTTTACATATTTTTTATTTACACATTCTTTACTAAAAATGGAAAAATCTTAACGGCGGGTAGTCGAATGAGATTTCAGATGACTTCTGAAGAGTTTCTAAATCTGTTGTTAGTCCATAGAGATTTTTAGAGAGTCTACTAATGTCTCTTGTTATTAGTTAGATACTTTTTTTAAATCGTTTAAGTTCTCTAAAACTCCATGCTATTGGATTAGGATTTCATAAGAGTCACTCCAACACCCTTGTTATGCGAAGGAGAATTAAAAGTCATTGATTTGTTGTTTTCAGAGATTTGGGGTGACTTTTTTAGGAAAATAGGCATGGTAGAAATCCCTCCCTATGAGTTGATATTTTGGGAGACTTGAAAATTTGGGGAATATTTATTTTTGAGAGTAAGACCAATTTCTTTTTCTCTTTTTTTTGTTTGAGCTGACGACCAAGGAACCGGCCATCTTTCTCAAAATTAAACGAGACAACAACGAGAAGATGCTAACCAGTGGCGAAATAACATAGCAAATAAAATATGGGATGAGTGGAATAAAAAGAATGAAATTTAGGATAGGACACCAGTGAGATTTATTTTGACAATGAACACATATTTTACTAAGTATTCATGTTACTTTTATTAACAGTATAATGTGCATAATAAAAAAAATCGGTAGATGTTTTGAATTTTTAATTGGATTTTATACATTTTTTTGTCTCTACAAATCACAGAGACTTAACAAGTCTCATTTTTTTATCTCTACAAGTCATAAACTCTTTAAAATACTTTCAGAGAATCATTAAAAATCTCTAGATTTCAGAGAATCTCCGGGAGTCACTCAAATAAAAAATCTATAAAAGTGTACATAAACCTCATTTGACTACCCCTGTAAATAAATAAGTCTCTCAAAATATCATTTATTTTGGAGAGACTTCTCTTAAGCCTATTTCAACTAAAAAGTCTCTCAAAGTCTCTTAAAAATTAAATCTATGACTTTAAAATTTACTTCCCATAATAGAGAACTTCATAGATTTTCAGAAACTCTCTTTCTAATAATAAAGGTTTTTAGAAATTTCAAAAGATCATAGATCCACTAACAAGAGATTTTATATCTGTAAAAATTTTCAAGAATCCTAATTGCCTATCCTTATTAGACTAGGTTTTTAATCTTTTATTCCAAAAGAAGAGGTAACAACCAAATCCAAAGTTTAAAAATCTCTACCCTAAGATGTAATGAGAATGAGCAAATTCTCCGATAGTTCCACGTGAGAGATGACATAGTGTCACCATAGAGGTCTGGATCCACATGATCAAGATCCACCACTTACTCAGACCAGTGATCTCTTTTGTTTTGTGATAAGGATGTCAACTTACCACTATAAGTCCACTCTCATCAGATCCAATTCTGTTGCTTCACACATATGATGGACACGTTACAGTGACTGAATTAACGGTCAACTTTTTGGTATACCATCCGTACTTGGTGTATCCCGCATGTACAGTACACATAAGATCACACATTAGACACTTGTAATGCAGTTCATATGCAAAATAAAAAAAATGCAGTTCATATGCAATTGTTTAAAGGATCTGTCTTGATTATTTTTTTTCCACCCCAATTTTTCTTAGCAATTACTAGTATATTTCTTCTCCCAAATTAAGTGGAGTCTTCTTATCAACGAAACAGTATCACTAACGTTGGTACTATCCTGGTATTAGTTGAAATTGAATTCAAAATCTTTGGTACAATTTCCAAATATGGACAGTACACAGTACACTTAAAAATTCGGTGGACTTGTATTTAGGACTAAACTCGATCACTCTCATTCGTGAGCATGGGGTTGAAATAGTACTATGTCAATTCAATATTGTTTGGTTAATAATAAGCACGACGAGATCTAAGAGTGGGAATTAATGGTATCTGAAGTTTAGGCAACCTTCGTAGGAACACGTCACGTGTAAATGAATCTTAATTAAGTCTACCATGAATAGTCAAACTCTACTCACGTGCCTTAATATTGGGAACATCACGGACATTGTTTAGTCTGACTCCTTAATCAATTATACTCAGTACTAAATCTTAATTTACTAAACTACACCGACTAATGCCTACTCACTTTCCACTAATCCCAACACAAACAATCGGCTTCGATTGTCCAGAGTTGTTCACCCTCGTTATGTGAACATATCGGAACAGAACCCAATCTTTTGTCGTGTGTCCTTTCAGCTGCTGGATGTGTGTTTTGAGCATGTTTTTCTCACCCACATTATCCTTGTAACGTCCATGACAGACTAAACAGCAATACAATCTGGATTGTGTAGTCACTGATACCAATTTTAGATTGAGGTGAACAAAATTACACTGAATTAGCGCGTGATTTATATTCAAATTACGAAATGACCTGTCTGTTTTCGAGGACTATATATATGAGACTGTCGCTTTAAGTTATAATTAAGATATTAGTAACACACAGTATCTCTGAAGAAATGGCTCGTTTCTTTATGGTGCCATACCACATTATTCTAGTTCTACTGGCTCTATCTACTACCAACTTAACCATTGCTTCTGTACCATCAACACTGATTGCTCCTCCTCCACTTCAGCCTAAAACCACCATTCCTCCGGCACAGGCTCATCTAAGAGCTCCAACAGTTACCCCACCAAATTACAGAAAACCAAAACCACTAACATCCGCAGCAAAAGAATTCCTTGCTGCCCATAACAAAGCAAGAGCTGAAGTAAATGTAGCGCCATTAAAATGGAGCGACAAGTTAGCGTACGACACCAACATGTTAGTGAGATACCAAAGGGATAAGAAGAATTGTAGATTTGCAGACATGAGTTTGACTCAGTATGGAATGAATCAAATGTGGGCTAGTGGAATGAAAGTAACACCAACTAGAGCAGTTGGGTTATGGTTACAAAGTAAGAAGCATTATAGCTATAAGAAAAACACTTGTGCACCAAGACATGATAATTGTGGTGTTTATAAACAGGTTGTTTGGAAGAAAACATTAGAAGTTGGTTGTGCTCAAGCTAAATGTGGTAGAGATGGTTCTACTATTTCAATTTGTTTCTATTATCCTCCTGGTAATGTTATCGGAGAACGGCCTTATTAGATTGGCAATCGATTTAATCAGGTATTGAAAACTACTGAGGTTAAAAAGATTGTTCTTTTTTTGGAGTTTATGAGTTTCATTAGATCCTTATCACTCTAGTGTTTGTACTTACTACTAGAACTAGCGTGTTTATTTAAGTATATATTTTTGTAGCTGGGGTAAATTAAGAAAAATTTCTCCAATGAATCTTTAAATTTCACAATTTTTTTCTTAATAGTTGTTTCCAGTTTTGGATTTGTCGAGTCACTTATCATTGTTATCAATATAAATAAGCAATTGATTTAGAGAATTGTGAGACCAGTGTTGGTAAATTCCTTTGGAGTCGGATAATCTGGGGAAAGCCTCAATTCTGGATAATTTAAATCTGAAATACCGATACATATCTAATGACAGCATATCTAAAACATGCAATTTGACAGCAGCTTCTTCATAGTTCCTGCCCGATCGTAACAGGTTATATTCAAGCAAAACTTGCAAAGGCTGCTAGCTGCTGACCTTGCAACCAAAATAAATAGATTAGAGTGGTAAGTCGTAACTTTGGACTAATTGAGGAATCTTTTCATTGCGATCCAGAGACATCTAAAACCAACAATCCTTAAGTTCCTGGTTTTGAAAGTACAAGTCATAAACCAAAATGCGCCAACTATGTCTCCTTAGTGCGCTTAGAACTCTAGTACTGTTGAAGAATAAAATTTCACATAAAAAAGCAAAACATTTCAAAGAAAATGATGATTTACAGCAGAAGAAAACCAAGCTGTTCCTCGTCTATTATTACTATTCAAGGCTGGAATTTCATTCCCTTAAAAAAAGATAAAAAAATTTCAAAGAACTGAAAATTTACAGCAAAAGACCCTATCGTTCATTTTTCTTTTCATCCACAGCCATAATTTACATTTGGGGCTGTGACAACTGACTCAAATGGTATCTCAACCCTTTCTTTAACAAGGCATCGAGGTTCTCCATTTTCTATCACCAGAACTTTCCCAGGAGGGCACTCAACAAGTCGTTGCTTCTCCTCTGCTGTCGGTTTCTGAAATGGGTTTGAAATCTTGAACTGGGCGCTGGTCCTTCTTCTCATCCTTGTCTCAAAACCAGCAAGGCACAGTAAAGATATGACACTGACAATGGTGATTACAGATTTAGCTGCTGCAACAAAGATATGTTTCAGCCCCTTGGACGTGTTTTCAGTAGGGGATGCAGTTTGTTTCTCCCCCAACTCACTCGTTTTCTCGTCTTCTCCAATGATCCCATTTTGAATAGACGTACGTGTAGAATTGAAATTTGAAGGATAGCCTTTATTTAAGATTAGTGAGTCTGGAGGTCGACTTGGATATGGTGGAAGGAGAAGATCATCACTGTGCTCAACTGTCTCACTGGCAAAAGCAGACGCCTCCTGTATCACTTCCAACTCTTCTCCTTTGTAATCATTCAGTTTCTCTAGTAAAATCTTACGGCTCTGATCAATTTCAGCTAGGATTACTTCTCTCTCATATTTCTGCTGCTGTTGTAGAGCCTGAACAACAAATAAACTATTTTTCTGAGGGCCTAAACTTTTGACTCTTTAAGTTTTACTGATATAGCAGCCTTCTATAGATTCATACCATTAGAGCAAATCAAAAATCTCAAACAAACTACTGAACCATATCATGGCACTATGAACCTACATCTTATTTACAATTACACATGGCATGATTCGTACAAATATTTTAGCCCCTAAAGGACTAGAAAAGCTAAAGAAGAAATAACTTGAACAATAGACTATAATTGGCAAGAAAGTTGCATTAGAACATATATAATTGCCAGTTCAGGTTCTAATACGCCTGCCTTCACCATAGGATGCAGATGAGAAGTCCGACTAGTACTATTAATGTATGGGATATGCATATTTCAGTAGCTGCAAACTATGAAGTCACAGCTACGAGCCTGTAGCCTATTATTTAATCCCACGCGCACGCTAAGAAAAATATACTAGTTCCTAGGGAGTATGGGTGGAGCTAAACTAGTATAGTAACTAAGAACTTGAACCTAAGTGGAACTGTTAGAATTTTTCATTTTGGATTCATCATTCATATAAGCCAGTCTTCACTTACACGAAAGACCCAACTTAAAGGCTTAAAAAGGAAACTAGTTTTAAGTATAGCTCTGTGAACTAAACTAGTTTAAGCCGTGTTATACTGCTATACATACTTCATTTGCACAAGGCTCAGTGAACATAGTGAGATTCTAAAAAGACGTGGTAGTATTCGTGATGCCAAAATGATAGTCTGTAGCTTCCAATGGCGAAGGTACAAGCTATATTTAAACAGTTTGCTAAAACAAAGACTACATACTGCAATTCAATTTAATGATATTTGATATATACGTTCGAGTTCACTAAGAAATGAAATTTACAAAATTTCATGCTTCAATTTCTACCAAAATTTCAGTAATAATAACAAGAAATGAATCAAGTAGTGAAATTAAATAAGGGTTTCTCTTAATAACCCTAAACTAATGAAGGGTATTCAAAAGAGAAATGAGTAAAGAAGGAGTGAGTAAAACCTGTAAAGAAGAGAGTTGTACTTCAAGAGAATCTAGGGCATCACGAATGTTCAATAGAGACTCATCATCGAGAGAAAGACTTGATGTTGTATCAACAACACCTTCAGTTTCAGTTATTTTTTCTTTATCATCTCTTTCATTGGAGTTGTTGATGCAATTGTTAATCTTCCATCGAAGTTCTGAAGCTCTCGATAAAACTATGCCTATCTCGTCTCCTTCCATTCTCTCTCTCTCACAGTTCTACTGGGTTTCTTCTGATTTGTGAAACACTCCAGAACCGACCGGACCCTTTTTTTTGTTGTTTTTGTGGTGAACACTGAACAAAACAAAATAAATGTCTTTCGGTTCCATAGGTTTTGGTCCACAGTTTTCCCAACTTATTCTTACACTTTGCTCACAGCATCACCTTATAGGCGACTGTGGACTCTCCGATTTTGGCATTTTGTTGCCAACTGTAACCCCAGAAGTCACTGGACTCACAAGCTTCAGCTTCAGCTTCAGCTTCTGAGCCCCTTGTTCCACCGTGAACGCTCTTTTCATCTTTTTAGTTCATGGTTAGTTGGACAATGGGTGAGTTGTGTAGAATATGACCTATTTTTCCCCTTATGTACGAAATGGCAGGTAATAAATATTTTACTCACCAAATATTTTACTTATCACTCTAACCATTGTTATAACGGGTAGAATCCCACTATATTCATAATTTAATCAGGTCGGGTAAAGTGAATGGCGAGTATAATTATCTTTTATCTTTTATCTTTCTTCTTTCTTTTTCATTTATTGTTCGAAGTATCTTGTTTTGAGTATTAAATGGGAAAGGTAGTGATGTTTTGTTGACTAGAATTGATCGTGTTTCATTTATTGTATTGTCCTATGCGTTGTGGTTTTATTTGGTTAACTCGTCCATATATGATCATTTGGTTAACTCGACCATATATGCAAAAACCGATCATGGTATGCAATAATATAGAGACGACGAATAGATTTATGAGAAAATTGGGAACATGTCCCGGAATTATACCCCTTATTTGGGGATATGTCCTCTAACGGGAAAAATTAAGAAATCTGTCCCGGACATCCATTTTGGCCGTTGAGTGATGAAAATTCGCATGTGTGGGTTCACACGTAGGTTTAACTTTCCACTTCTACCCTTAGCTACATCTACGGTCCGATTCGAAGGGAGTTGACACGTGTTATAAGATTAAAGCTTCAAACCACACGGGTTATTGGCACGTTTGGAAATTCATTGTCTTCTCAAATAAGAGAAGAAACAAAACGTGAAAAGCTTCATTGAAGAATTAGAGATCGAGAGATAAAGAGAGATAGAGAGAAATTGAGAGATCGTGAGATAGAGAGAAAGATCGAGAGATCGAGAGACACATTTCTATGGAGAGATCGAGAGACTCACACGGGAATGATGGTGTGACTGTTGGAAACAGAGACATGGATCATGGTGTCTCTGAGAGAATGAAGAAATCAACCTCCATAGCTGTTGGAAACAGGTATGCTACTGAAACCCCTTTCTCTTTATCTCTCGATCTAACTGTTGGCGTGTTTGATTTGAGTTTTCATGCCAATTTTTTTAGGGTTTGTTTCAAATTGAAATTAGGGTTTTTTTGACTGTTAAAAAGATTGAAATTAGGGTTTTTTAGGGTTAATTTCAAATTGAAATTAGGGTTTGATCGAGATTGTGTATATTGTTTAATTTTTCCTATATTGTTTTGTATTATGTTTTTTTGCGGCTTGGTTGCTCTGGAATGGTGAAGCTCACTGACTTCATGCATACTTTCCCTTTCTTTCTGTTTTGTCTTTCTTCCATTTTGAATTGCGGTCAGTTCAGGCATTGGGTTTCTTGCTTGTCATTGTTAGCTAAATTTAAGCGAAATTTAACAGTTATCCCATAATAAAAACAGTATTGTTATCATGTATTGTCTTTCTGTTTTGTCTTTCCATTTCTTTCTGTTTCTTTCTTCCATTGTTATCATGTATTGTTTTTAAGCTAAATCATGTTAAACAACAACTGTAGTGACTTTGATACTTAAGCATTTGGGACTGTGATACTTAAGCATTTTGGAGTGTGATAGATACTTAAGCATTTTGGATTGTGATATGCTGTTTAGTTGTTTTTTTTTGCGAGACTGTGATACTTAAGCATTTGGGTCTTTTGTTTGTTACATTTGGGTTTATTTCAGGAAATTAAAAGATAGAAACTTTAGGATAACTATTCTTAATCAGAAAGCTGGTATTGAGGCTGGTAAAGTGATTTATGTGATGGATGTGGTTGCAAATGAAATTAGCTATGACAAGTTTATTGACATTATAAGGGCTAGGTTGAATTTGTCTGTTGATTTCAAGATTGAATTGGTCTCTAACTGTGATTTAATATATAATGGATGTGATTTTTTTGACTTATGGGAATGTGCTGAGGAAGATGAGGATGGTTTTACAATATTAGATGTATGTATAAATGGTGGTCAAGAGGCAGATTTGGAGTGTGAGGAAGGGTTTGGTGCTGGTAGTTGTGTACTAGATTCCTCATATAGAAAGAAGATAACACCAAAGAAGAAACTTGTGTCTAAGCCAAAGGTGTCACATAGGAAGAGTCCTAGACTAAAAGAACAGTTAGAAAGAAAGAACAGAGTGGGGATAAGTAAAGATAGAAAATTGGATTTTGAAGATGAAGTTGGGAATGAAAGTGAAGTTATACCTACACAATGCAGTGTTGCTGACAATTGTACACAAGCTTATACAACTGAAAATGCAACCATAGTAGATGGGGAGGAAGAACCACTACACCTATTTAATGAAGCCGAAGATGAATGTCATCCTAATGATAACATCTAAGATAGGTCTGTTGCTGCTGATAGGCTTGGTGAAGCTTTTGGGTATAACACTGCTGATGGGTCTGCTGCTGCTGCTGGGCCTGGTGAAGCTGTAGGGTCTGCTACTGCTGATGGGTCTGCTGCTGTTGCTGGGCCTGGTGAAGTTGTTGGGTCTGCTACTGCTGATGGGTCTGCTGCTGTTGCTGGGCCTGGTGAAGCTGTTGGGTCTGCTGCTGCTGGGCTTGGTGAATGTGTTGGGTCTGCTACTGCTGCTGGGCTTGGTGAAGGTGTTTGGCCAGGTGAAGGTAATAGGACTAAGTGGGATGATGATATGGAAGCTGAGTGGCAACACTGTTTTGGTGGTCAAGAGGCTGAGGACCCAGTGGATTTGTCTTTGCCAGAACAGAAAGCTCATGAAGAGGAACCTGGAGTATTGCGTGTGGGAATGATTTTTGAAGACAGGAAAGCTTTCACTGACCACCTTAGGTACTATGCAGTGAAGAACAAACATAATTTTAGGTTTAACAAGTGTGATAATGAAAGAGTGTATGCTGTATGTAAGAATAAGGTGAGTCAAGGTTGTAACTGGTTTGTTAATGCAAGAAAGGTACCACATGAGGCCACCTTCACCATAAGAAAAGTTGGGCCGGATCACACTTGTGTTAATCCTGGAGGACAAAAAATCCTGCTTGCAATGCTAAATTTGTTTGTGACCACATGCTGAAGACTTTAGGTGAAAATCCTAGTTTGAAGATTCCAGTGGCAGATGACATAATTAATTATATCATATGGCCAACTTTTGATACTTGGATCCCATACTGGGTAGCAAATGATGCAAGGGTAAGTAATCAACTAGTAAAACTATTAATTTATTCAGTTTTATCTTAGAATTTTATTTTAACTTAATTTTTGTTTTCTTGCAGAATATGGTCTTACAAAAATTATATGGAAGTTATGAGGAATCTTATTCAAAGGTGCCCAGCTTGTGTTCAGTTGTTGCAAGTCTTAACCCAGACAACATTGCTACGTTTACATGGGAGGAGGAGGATAAGACTTTTGAGAGTGTCACTTTGTCCTTCAATGCACAAATCCAAGGGTTTAACAATGGTTGTAGATCAGCAATAGGATTAGATGCTGCCCACTTAAAGGGAAAGTATGGTGGTGTGATGATGTGTGCAACTGCCTTAGATGCTCAGAATATTTTATTCCCTTTAGCCATAATGATTTGTAGAAATGAAGATTATTCAAATTGGTACAAGTTTCTCAAAGATTTGAAGCCAAGAATTGCGCACAAGAGGGGTTTGACCTTTATGTCAGATAGACAAAGGGGTCTTGTAGAATCTATTGAGGAGTTGTTCCCTGAGTCCAATCACAGATTTTGTTTTAGGTAATTTTTCTCTTTTTACAATATCGAAGAACTATTAATAATTTCCTTGTTTGGATTAATAATTTCCATGTTTGCTTTTGAGCACATCAACAATAACTTTTCTGAGTCTTTTAGTGCTATGTGTAGCAAGTTGCGAGATAAGCCAGTCTGTAAGTTGCTTACAATGTACACCCAGATGGTTATGGGATTAATTGCCAAAAGAAGTGCAACAGCTGCCAATTGGAATAGTGGTGAGCTAGTACCTGCTGCAGTTAAACTAATTCAGAAAATGATTGAAAATATATGTCAATTTAGAACTTGTCCATCAAGAGTATTAAAACTGTATGAGGTTACTAACATGGCTACTATGAAAGTATTTACAGTTGACATAGTTGAAAAGACTTGCAGTTGTATTCAATGATAGTTGAGGGACTTCCCATGTCAACATGCCGTGTGTGTGTTGGTCACCATTAGACCAGATTGGACTAAGTAAGCAATCTTATAAGCTACTTTTTTTTTTTTCTTAAATGTTTTTCTTAAATATTTGTCTTAAATGTTTGTTGGTGGGTTGTTGCAGGTACTGTAGCAAGTATTATATGGTGGATTTTTACAAGACCACATATTCTTGGGCAATTACACCACTAGGGAACATGGATGAGTGGCCTGAGGTTTCTTTTCATTGCTTTTGGAATCTTTTCATTTAATATTGTTATCTTTTTTGTTGTTTTTCAGCTTTTCTTTTTTCTGCTTTTGGAATCTTTTCATTTAACATCTATAGATATTTGGAAACCAACCATGTCTTCTACATTTTAAATTTTTTTCTGTTTTCTCTTCTACAGGTTGAAGGAATAAAGATTACTCAACCACCATTGCTTAGACAACCTGGTAGGCCTTGTGTCAATAGGAAGAGGTCTTGGTTAGAGATGGCGTCTGAGAAGAAAGAAAAGGGTAGAAAGTGCGGCACATGTGGTGGATCTAATTACAACAGCAGAACATGTAAGGGTGGAGAAGTTGGATCCAACCCCAAGAAGAAGAAAGTCAGAGTCGAGTGTGAGGTGAATGGAAGTTCTTTTGCTACCACAACTTCAACTCCAAAGAAGAAGAACAAAAGCACCAGGATCCGAAGGAGTAGGGGAAGTTCTTCTGCAACTGCATCATCTAAAGCTCCTAAGATATCCACTGCAGCTACTTCTTCATCCACTACTAAGTCAAGCAAAGGAGCTGGTTTGACTATGTCCATTAGTAATATCAACAAGGGAACAGGCCATGTCAAGCATATTATTAACACTTTCAACTATGATGCAGGCTCAAAAAGACAAAGGAAGCCTAAAGTTCATTTTGATTTGTGAGTTTAATGTTTTATGAATGCTAAGAAACACATGGATGGTTGGTCTGTGGGAATTTTTTGGGTTTAACTTTCATTTTAAGACAATACTATTAATTAGTTTAACTTTCAATTTGCTTTGTTTAACTTTCAATTTGCTTTGTTTAACTTTCAACTTCAAACAGACAAAAAATTTTTTGTGTCAAAACAGGTACAAAACAGGCCCGAAACAGACAAAAAAAATCAGTCAATTTTTTTTTGTCATTTTTCTAAAACTAAGGGGTAATAAGGTAAATTCGAGAATCTTAGGGTTTTTTATATTTTTAAAGTTTCAAAATTTGTTAACCGTTGGATCGTAGATGACACGTGTCGATAATCTACAAATTTGGGACTTGTGGGAATCAAAAATTATAAGACAGGGGTAAAATTATCCGAATTTGGCATGTGTGGTCTCACACATGTGCATTTTTCATCACTTAACGACCAAAATGGATGTCTGGGACATATTCCTAAATTTTTTCCGTTACAGGACATAACCCCAAATGAGGGGTATAATTTGGGACATGTTTCCAATTTTCCCTAGATTTATAGATGACTAAAAGCAAATCAAGTTTACATGCTTGACATGTTGAATACTTTTTTTATGTGCCTTTGTCTTGGGCCTTATCCCTCTTTATAGGTCCAACAAGATTATTGCTTATCTAATAAGGGAGAGCTAACTAGTGATAGACTTGTTAGGTTATGCGTTTTGGTTGAAAACATACATCAGGATTCCATTGTTTCTGTTCATGAGAAAAAAGTGAGAAAAGAAAAAGAAGAGCGAGAGAAAAAGAGGCAACCACCATTAGAGAGTTTTTGTGAAGATTTGAGTTGTGAGCTTGAAGAAGAAGGGTGTTCTAGCCAAAGACCGGTTTGGTTGATGAAGATTTATCCACCACATCCTACATCTCTTCAAATGCGTGGTTGTAACTTTTCATGTTAGACCTTATCAAGTAGAAATATAAATCATATCTCTCACATACAAACCTCCATGTAGATTCCATATGTATTTCAAGGGTGTTTTTGAGATACCAAAAGTTCTTCACCATTCAAGTTAAGAAACCACCAACAAGGAAGTTGTTCCCAACTTTTGAGATGAGTGCATGACATCTTATGGTATGGTAGAAAAGACTATATGCCGAACAGGGAGGTTCAGGTTAAGTGAATTATTGAGAAAATGAGTGATAGGAACAACTTCACCAGTCCATAAGTCGGATATAGTGAAAAAGGTGTTAAGTTACAAGGTTAAAGATTGAAAAATGAATATAGCTTTGTAAAGCAAACAAGGAAGATGGGTTGTGTGTTGTGAATGAGTTTTTGAAGGGAAAAAACAAATGGATTGGGTTTCCATTTATAGTGAGAAAATGATTGTGTGACAATGTGCAACCAAACATCATGATTATAAGAATTAATGAAGGAGACGGGGAAAGGAATGATAAGAAAATCAGCAGAAGGGGTGTAAAATTGGTTTTAAGTTTTGATTTAAGAGCGAGATTTGCAGAGGAAAGAGGCAAGCAGATGCTAAGTTGTACTCAGTTTTAACATGTACCTAAATGTATAATTTCATTAATATTGGAGAGAGAAATATAGGTTTCTTCCATCAATATGCTGCTAATCGATTTAGGGTCAATAAAATTTTGATTGTTGCACGATTCTCGAGGAACTGTCCATTCAAACCCTTATGCTCTAGTTGAGTTATAAAAGCCTATTTTCAATCAATTGCCCAATCCACCTGTATGTTTGACGTCAACCACCAAAACACCCAAGTGGCTATCCTGGATTTAATTCCCTCTTGGGTTTCCGATGATTTAAAAATTCCTCTCTTGTTGTTATCTTCTGAGAAAGAAATTTGGAAAACTCTTGCCCAAATGCACCCCTTTAAATCCCGGGACCTGACGACTTTCCAACAGGTTTTTCCATAAAAGTTGGGACGTTGTGGGTAAGGATATCTACCTGCTTGTTCATCTAAACTTTGAAATAAAGTTCATTTCTAAAGAAATCAACCAGACTTTCATGTCTCTCATCCCAAAAATAGATCACCCCGTTGATCCCGTCGATTTTCGGCCAATAGGTTTGTGTAACACAAGTTACAAATGAGAGGATTAAACCTTTCCTTAATGGTTGCATTTCTCCTTATCAAGCGGCATTTTTGCCTGGTAGGAAAATAGTGGACAACATTGTTATTGCTAATGAAATCCTCCACCCCATGAAGAAGAAAAAAAGAAAGACTGTCTTTTAAGGGCTTAAAATGGATATGAGTAATACTTTTAACATAATTTAGTGGAACTTTGTCATCAAAATCATGGAGAAAACGGGTTTCTCTAGCCACTGGAGTGCTCTTATTTTGCAGTGCCTTTCGACGACTTCGATCTCGGTCCTCCTCGATGGGAAACCCTTTTCACCCTCCAGAGGTATCAGGCAAGGGAATCCCCTATCGCCCTACCTCTTCATTATTTGTGTGGATGCATTATATCGCATGCATAATCCTCTAATAAAATCTTAGGTATCAAGGCTGCAAGAGGAAGCCCCTCCATCTCTTACCTTCTTTTTGCGAATGATATTTTTAGGAAGGCCAACCTGATAGAATGTAGGAATGCCATTAAGATTCTAAATGACTTCAGTCTTGCCTAGGGTTAGATGTTAAACTTTGATAAATCGGGTGTTTTTTACATCCCAAAGGTCTCCTAGATTATGTAGAACCAATGTAGTCAATATCGAATTTCGGTTTGTACCGATTGAAAGCGATACATGATGTAATTTTAAAGTGGTAAATAAAGATTCGTTACTCAGACTTGTGAAGATTGATTTTAAATTTAATTTCTAAAACTAAAAGTATGAAAACTCAAATATTTTTTATAAAGTTGGGAGAAAACTGAGACTAGGATTCCAATATTTTCCAATTTCAAAGTGATAATAATTTTAATCATGCAATTTAAACATTTTAATTTGATTCTAAATCATTGCAAAAATAGATTTTCAAAACAACAACTGTATAACAGAAGTATGGAGCATCTAGGGCCTAAGCTGAGGCATGCACCATCTAACGGAATCACAATTGCTTAACAAAAATCTTTTAAATCAATTTTTAACCAAGGCAATTAATCATAAATAAATTGCATAAATTAATTAAATACTTACCACATAATTGTTGGAAAATTAGCTTCCTCCATAGCCTCAAAGATGAAGTTTAGCTCCTCATTGTAATGGCAAAATCCTCAAAAATCATTTTTATAACTCATAAATTGCTTACAATAAGAATAGAAATGCTCAAAGACAGTCTGATACGGTTATAGGTGTTGCTGTGAACACTTCAGCCCGTAACAGAAAACAGTTCAAAAGAATACACAACATAAAACAGAATTCTGTTGCGGTAAGCGACTGTAGCTGAAGGT
>JAJJMC010023094.1:377793-420904 GCA_023531435.1 Papaver californicum
CCTATCGGTCTTCTTTCTAGTCAAATTTTAAGGATTAGGTTCGCGTTAGGTAACGTGTTCCTAAGGCGGGCAAGAAGGAAACGGTGATGAAATCCGAGTCCTTATCTTGTATGGCCAGTTCTTGCCCTTTACTAGAAAAGTAAGTCCGTTTTCAGTTCCTCAGCATATATGCATACGAAGGAATACATTAAACCCACTTGCAGGGGATTCGTGGGTTGATCGAGTCTTACCTCCCGTACCAGACGGGCGATGAATCGGTTGAAGTCGACTCGGGCCACCAACTCCTGTGTCAGTGTGCGAACCCGAGGGGCCGAGACAATATCGTAATTGTTGTCCTTCCCTGTGCAATTTATATTTAATACTACCCTTCCGTAGGGTTAAAAATAATAATAAAGTCCAAAAGTCCAAATTCCAAAGAGAAGTGTCCAAAAATAAAACAAATACAGAAACAATTAAAATCCTAATACAGTTTTCTAAAAATAAATAAAATCTAATTTAAGAAAAAAAATCTTCGTCTTCTTTTTCGTTCTTTTAGGCTTTAGCTTTTAACTCCAAGTCTTTAGCTTTAATTCCAAATCTTTGGCTCACTTTCCTTTCGATCCAAAATCCAAAACCTGCAGCAAAAAGAGAAATACCAAAAGAAACGTAAAATAGAACAAAGTAAAAATAATAATAAAAAAAAACTAACTAAACTAATTAACCTAAAAAAAAAAAATCTAAAAACAATTCTAAAAACAAGTTCGCGTCGGCGGCGCCAAAAATTGATGTAATTTTAAAGTGGTAAATAAAGATTTGTTACTCATACTTGTGAAGATTGATTTTAAATTTAATTTCTAAAACTAAAAGTATGAAAACTCAAATATTTTTTATAAAGTTGGGAGAAAACTGAGACTAGGATTCCAATATTTTCCAATTTCAGAGTGATAATAATTTTAATCATGCAATTTAAACATTTTAATTTGATTCTAAATCATTGCAAAAATAGATTTTCAAAACAACAACTGTATAACAGAAGCATAGAGCATCTAGGGCCTAAGCCGAGGCATGCACCATCTAACGGAATCACAATTGCTTAACAAAAATCTCTTAAATCAATTTTTAACCAAGGCAATTAATCATAAATAAATTGCATAAATTAATTAAATACTTACCACATAATTTTTGGAAAATTAGCTTCCTCCATAGCCTCAAAGATGAAGTTTAGATCCTCATTGTAATGGCAAAATCCTCAAAAATCATTTTTATAACTCAAAAATTGCTTACAATAAGAATAGAAATGCTTACAGACAGTCTGATACGGTTATAGGTGTTGCTGTGAACACTTCAGCCCGTAACAGACAACAGTTCAAAATAATACGCAACATAAAACAGAATTCTGTTGCGGTAAGCGACTGTAGCTGAAGGTATTTTGTTCTTCCTTCTTCGTATCACCAGCAGAAAAAATTTCGTCTGTGGACTTTTTCCTTTGGCTGTGTTCTTGATTCTTGCTTCCCCCAAATCTTTTTCTTTTCTTTTCTGGACTGTCTAGCATCCTCTATTTATACTACCCATCACCCAAAACTTCCTTTAATCCTCTCAAATCTTTCCAAATTTTTTTGTGAAAATTCTTTCCCGATAAGATAGATTTTCTTCCTGATTTCGATTGATTTTGATTCTTGATTGCTATAAGAGGAAACAACTTGATCTCCTTCTCTTTTGTAGTTCTTTCCCAATAATTCTAGCTTCCAAAGTTAAGGAATTTCCAAAGTTAAAGCTTGTTTCCAAATTTCAACTTAAGTTTCCTTTTTTCGTTGTTTACGTGAAGAAGAAATTTCCTTCCCGCCAAAATTGACATTCAAAATCTTGGGTGTGGTTGCCCTGATCCAAAAAATGGGTGCCTTAATCCAATGTGAGGGTGCTTTTTAACATTTCTCCAAAAACACCTATAAAGAAATAAAAACCATAATAAAATACGAAATCGAGTATCAACAATACATATAATTGAGATCAAATCAGACACAAAAATGTGTCTATCAATACATGGGTACACCTTTGTATCGGGGATATTTCGGTTCCAAATATTGGCAAATATCGGTCCATATATTTTATATCTATGATTATTATATCAAACGTTTTTTTCCATATTGGACCTATTAAGATATAAAACTAGTACTCCTTTTTCTAAAATACCATAAAAACATGAGTAACAATTGAAAACCCTAGAACAACAATAAGGAAACTCATTTTTTTTGGATTTGTTTTTAATTAAAAACCCTAATTTCGACCGTACCGGTCTATTTCGGCCATTTCGGTTAAACCATATCGGCCGATATTTTCGGGCAAAAACCGTTCCACCGGTATAAGCTGTTTCGTATCGAGTGAGGTCCGATACCGGTAAAACCGACAATATTTCGGCCGTACCGGCATAAATTAACTATACTGTGTAGAACCCTAATCCGTTCTTTGAGGGTCAAAACTATAAACTTCAAAGATTAGTATATGGGGGCCCTTTGTTTTTTGGTAGATAATGTGTACCAAGTTTCTTGAATCTGGTCGCTAAGTTTAAAGTTCGACTCAAATGATGGAAAACCAAATCTCTTTATTCTAAATGACTTCAGTCTTGCCTAAGGTTAGATGTTAAACTTTGATAAATCAGGTGTTTTTTTACATTCCAAAAGTCCCCTAGATTATGTAGAACCCTAATCCGTTCTTTGGGGTCAAAACTATAAACTTCAAAGATTAGTATATGGGGCCCCTTCGTTTTTTGGTAGATAATGGGCACCAAGTTTTTTAAATCTGGTCGCTAAGTTTAAAGTTCGACTCAAATGATGAAACTCTCCGACTTGCCACACTACTCTGATTTCCTTTACTCTGAATACCATTCCAAACTATTTGATGTCTTTCTTCCCTTTATTGGTCTCTATTACAAACCAATTAACCTGTATTACCCGGGACTTCTGGTATGGTAAAGAAGAGGGGAATAAAAGTCTCTATCTTAAAAGTATGGGATTCTATTTATATTCCTAAAACAAAAGGTGGTTTGGGTTTGAAAAAACTTAAAAAAATGAATGAAGCTCTTTTTGGTGAAAGGAGACTTGTGGTCGATCTCGAGGCATTATGGGCTCGGTTAATTCGACCCAAGTATTATAAGCATAATCATCCTCTTAAGCTAGGATCTAAAAACCAGCTAGGCTCTATCATTTTGGGAGAAATTCGGAAAGGCCTCGATAATATCAAAAATTTCGTTTCATGGGACACATGGATGGCTTTGATACCAACATATGAGAAGATCACTGGGTCCCAACTTTTGGGACTATTCTCACCCCTCCCTTGGCGCTACTAAATTACAATATTCTCTAGTGGGTCAGTTAAATTATTTAGAACATAAATCATAGGACATGGATCTCCTCACTGAGCTTTTCTCGAACAACATTGTCAGCTTAATCTCTAGGGTTAAGATCACATTTGATTGTGTTGATAAAATAAAATGGTCTCTCACCAAAAGGTGAGTTTTTCGACTTGGTCTTACTACAGTTTTGAACCTTTAAACCTCTCTTTCCCTCAAAGCCCTTGGTTTAATAAAAATTTTGGAATTTAAATGTCATCCTAAGGATAAAAAATTTCGTCTGGATATACTTTTCAAACGTTTTTCTTGTTAATACAGTCTTGAGCTCTAGATTTCATCTCGACAACTCGATTTGCCCTTTTTGCAATCAACATGAAGAGTCTCTTATACACCTCCTTAGGAAATATCATCATGCGAGAGCAGTTTGGTTTGGCCTTGATTCAGGGAATCGTAATCTGGATTGCTCCCAAATAGGTACGTGGTTTATGTCCTGGTTTGAGAGTCCAGATGGCTGGGAGGATGATCACCATCAGTGGGCGAAGGTGAGTGCCATAGTATCATGACACATATAGAAAGCTAGAAGCAAACTGGTATTTAATAGAGAGGATTAACATCCTACAACAAGTCAACAACTATTATTCTCAGTAAAGAAGATTTATCTGCTTATTCTGATGCTCATGCCAAAGTTAGAAAGCAGGACACAAGGACAGAGAGGAAGAGAAACACACATAGAAAGGACATTAGGTGGACTATGCCGACAAGGAAAATGGACAAGAAAAATTACGGTGGTCCATTCATTAATGATATCTCTTATGCAGGATCGGGTTTAATCAGGGGAGGAAAATGCCATTAATTATAAATTACACACCAGAAGAAGCTGAGGGCCAGGCAGGGCTCTTAACAGTAAAGTGGGCAAGAAACAATGTACAACATCAGCAAACTGGAGCTAGAAAGAGACAATATCACGGTAATATATTATTTAACAGGTAAGAAGGTCGAAGTTGAATGGAGTTGTCAAACCATTTTAGATAAAGCTCTCACCATAGCACAGAGATCTGAGTGCTTCCACAACATCTATATAGGGAAAGAAGGAAATGAGACTGCAGATAAGATGGTTAAATATGCTAAAACTTCAGGACCATGCAGTTTTAATTTCTTTAGTATTCCTAATTATGTTAATTTTATGTTTTATGTATTGCTCTTAAAGACTAAAGCACAACAACTGATGATGAAGCTCCTTTAATGGAGCTGAACTATCTTTTTTAATTCAAAGTATGGAAGAAAAAAATATAGCCAGACCGGCAGTGGATGGAACAAACCTGTTGAAACGGTTTATTCTAGAAGCGGAATCGTCGCCCGAAGATCTTTCATGAACAAATCTAACTTCGTTGAAATCACCACCCAAAACCCAAGGCAATTGACAAAGACAACGAGTTCCCTCCCGTTCTCTCCAAAGTAATTTCCGGGAACGGGATCACGAGAATCATAAACACCCATAGACATCCACTCAAAATAACTAAAGAGATGAGAGTTATACAGTAATTGTGGAAAACCATTGCAATGGCAGTCTGTTGAACATTGAATCCAAATAATGAGTAGTGTTCCAAGGACCAGGAGCATTATCTTTACCACTATAACGTTGCTCCGAAATGGCTGTTACATTTTTATCGCCTCCGTGGCATAAGCTCACACCCACTGATATATTTTGTGATTTTTCTTACTTCAACCATGTTACATACAACACGATGGGATCATCTTTCTTTCCTGGAAACCACCTGTATCAGCACCTCGTATACCAGACTAGCAAGTGGACTGATCTCTATCCAGTATTTCAAAAGCCTAGAAGTTCCAAAGAATTTGTAATGTCAATAACACTGCAAGTCTGCAACAAAGATATCTACCAAAAAAGAAGGCTACTTTTTCATTAATAATATAATACATCAACTCAGGGATCACATTACACAAATCACAAGGTTATCACTCGCTCCATATTACAATCTTTTGTTTCATTTTCTCCTTTTGTACAAAATATGAAAAGAAACATTCAAAACTTACAAAAATCTAAGCTCTAAAACCATAAGCAGTAACTAAAAGCATTTCCATATGCATTTATCGTAGATATGTTTCTGCACTCATGAGTTTAATATCAATCATTTCACCAGCTCTTTAGCTATCAAATACCGGAATGTGAAATTATGAGGCACCCATTCAATGTTCTTGTGCATTCGTCCCTCTTGACTTCCTTGTGTTGTCTTCCAGAAAACTTCTGGCATTAACTGCTGAATCATTTCCACCACACCTATGGGAGACAAATATGAATCTTTTGCAAATGATTCTACGACCTTCGGCAAAAGGAATTTATGTTCTTTTCGTAGACCAATTGTAGCTCGAATGTACTCTTCTTTTGCTGTTTCTAGCTCCTGAGTCACTCTCTTGGGTGTGTATATCCGGATCTGTGATAAAAGAAATTTAAATGTCATCTCTCGGTCCTGCGTGTCAAATCATTAATTCAACTGATTCACAATAAACTAGGATAAGGCGTTCTGTTTACCGCAGGATCAGAGTGACTTCCTGAGCAAAGTGCAAAGTTCAAAAGAGGTTCCGGGTGCTCAATTGCATATGCTTGTCGATCATTTAATGCTTTGAATTTTGATTTTGGAGAAAATAGCATTCGAAGCCACTACAAACAAAATGAAAGTTTCAAAATCAGATACATTGAGGAAGAACTTTCATTTCTTAAAAGCAATTCGGCTGGTGGAAGAAAAAGAAACTCGTGTACCTTTCCAGGACGAGGCATACGACAACTTAAAATAGAATTCTGTATTGTGTCTGCACTTACGGTGTGACGACCCACTTTATATGCAGCCTGAAAATTACATAACTTCATCAGTAAAGGCATTCATACTTTCATGATGAACTACGCTCTTACAATAAAAAAAGTTGAGTCTTTATTTACCTTGAGAAATAAAGAAACTCTTTTGATACTATTTTGTGGAACCCCGTAAGCCAAAAATGTCTGCAACATAAAACATAGGTTTACTACCTATTCTGATAGTACAACAATATAGAATGAGATCAGCAGTAAAGAGATTCAATATTCTTACATGCATCACCAATGCATTGTGTATGTTTATCCAGAAGGCTAGCTTTTCATCATGTTTCATCTTTCTCACATCAACTTCTTCTAGTTTACAGATAAGCGTCCTGCAAAATTAGAACTTAATGTTCAATATCACTTCTTTAAAGGTTAAAAGAATCTTGAAACTAAGAAGGAACAATCAATAAATAGTACGGATTACGCTCTGCAATAATCAAACTTACTTGTACTTTTCTAGCATGGGATCAATAGAATTCAACATCTCACTATCTCTACAAATCCAGGGAACTTCTACCATGGTATTGTAAAGTCCACTGAACTCCTTTAACCCATCCATATGGAAAGAATTATCTAATCGTGCGTCAAAAGAAGATTCTTTCCTGTATCGAGGACTCCACATTTCATACAGATCTTGTGGAGAATATTCACTAACCGACGGCAATGATGATGTAGGAGAGAATGAGAAGCCAGGGTTCATCAGAGGGGGGTCCGAGAGTTTGCAGTAAATGGATGACATACACTTAATCATGTCCTCTGAAATCTTGTTAGGTGTGTCAGGTACGTGATCGGAAATACTGGTACCAAGATGTTCTGCCAGACTTATCATATATGGGGTGTCGTTCTGTTATACACATGCTATCTTTTAGATTATCTAGAAGAGGAGGGAAACAACCTACCATTCGTAGGTACAGAAAAGCAAAAAATTCAAATAAACAAGTACCTCCAAGTAAGATAAAGGTTGAGAATGACAAGATCGTACTGCTCTTGCAATACTGTCCATTGTAGTAGGGGTTCTATTTGAAAAGGCTGAGTGTTGAGATAGTGCAGAATGACAGCGGTAAATACCAGAATCCAATAGCCTCTCATTAGTGTTGGTCATGAACAGTTCCTTACAAGGACTGATAAGTGATTCTTGGGGCTCCAACTTACTAAACTGAACTGTATGTTCTGCCTTTGTTGTGACGCGAAGCCCTGTATCTTCATGAATAATCGCTTTCTCAGTTATTGGAGGTGACTTCACTCTTTCATCCGTGACAGGTTGAGATACAGAAGATACTTTTCGATCGAATGCCTTCCTATACAAGGAGAGAAGATATTGTTCTAAATACACAACTTCCAACTCCAATACGGCAATCTCTTTGATAAGTTCACTGGCAGGCTAAACCAAAACAAAATAAATATCAGTTGCTTAGCTTAATTGCAACTACAATGATAACCAACATACGCAAAATAGAACAAAATTCATTCTTTTAGAAAACGTGAATGAGTTTCAGCGTTACATACCTTGGGCATTGTGTTTTCATTAGAAGTAGAACTGGGGGAAGACTTATACCCCAATGCCTTCTCAAGATCCCTTCGTTCTACAAACTGATCTTGTAAGCGTTTCTCAAGTTGTACAATCTGCATACGAAGGAATGCAAAAACAACGTAAATAGAAGATAAAGGGACAGTCTAATTGAAGTTATTGTGTATAGTGATCTTCAAAATTCAACTTAGTTACATACCTCTTTCTTTAAAGAACTCTGGAGCTCATTGTTAGGCGATTGTTTCTTCTTCGATTCAACCCGAACCTTCACTTGTTCCATATCCTATTAGCCAATTAACACCAACAATCAACATTTATGACAATCCTTACTAGCAATGAAGCATTCAAATATAACAAAAAATGCACAAAATTGTGAAGAAGAACCCTCATAAAGAGTAAAGTAGTAGATAAAAATGAACTCTTACCAACTTCAAGAAATTATCGACTTCATCAGAGGAACTATCCACTAAGGTAACTTCATCTACTCTTTTATCAGGAAAACTGAAATTGCAATAAAACAGGCAGAAATACAGACTTGATATAAACAGTGGGGATAAACAAACAACTTGATACGGGTTAAAAAAAAAAAAAACTTGATAAATACTAATAATGGGCTGGTAAAAAAAAAATTAACACTAAAAATATGAATCACTATTGAAAACAACAAAAAATTTATCAATTCCACCTTGTGATATTGGTGAAAAAATAATGTAATGAAGAATTGCGTTAGACACAATTACCTCTTTGAACGATTATGTCTTGCAGATAGTCCTATGAACTTAGATGGTTTCAAAGAAGAACTAAATCTCCTTACTTCCTGAATCTTAGTTCCAAAACTAGCTTCAAACCCCATTTTCAGAATTTCCCTGTAATACTATTAACTAGATATTCTTAGAAATGATTACCATTTTGACAATTAAACTTCCAACTTAACAAATATCACAAAAGTGCAAAACAGCTCTTTTAGAGAGAGAAAGAGAGAGTGACTGACCGACTGACCCACAGTGCCACACCCACTGCTGTCGTTGAAAAGATGAACCAAACCCACTGATCGGTGTACCAAAATGGGTTATTAAAGATTCGGCATTTGGTTCAATATCTTATCTGCTGATGATCAGACCACAGCAGAACAGAGAAATGAGTTGTTGAGGAAACAAAAGTGGAGAATAGAATGAAATCTTTACTTAGTTAATAAGATTCACATTCCTTCACTTTCATGATTAAGAGTATTTAGTTGTTAAAAAGCACAAGTATTTTGACTGGTATCTATCTTTACTTTCTTTCTCTAACTCTACTACTAAAGATACACTTTCACTTTCACACTTTTGTTTTGGTTTTTGTTGCAATAAAAGAAGTAGAGAAAAAAGAATCAGCAATCTTTGTCTTAAGAGAAGTCAAGTAGCCTATAGTAGTACCTGAATGTCAAACTTCTATCCTTATCAGACAAATAAATGAACAACAAGAAGAAGAAGATTCATCAACCAAGCTCTTAGTAGTTAAGGTAAGTTTAGAAATTCATTAGCAGTTAGGTTTATAATACTACTAATACAGTGGGAGTTGGTGACTCTGTCTTGTCTTGTCTTGTTCACCAAATGTTTTTCATGAGGTGAGAAGCATATAATAAGTTCTTCTACTCAAAAGTCAAAAATATGAAATATCAGTTGAGCTTATTTGCGAATAAGCCAAAAAGTAGAAAGAAAAAAAAAATGCTTAACTGCATTGCAGAGGCCCAGAGGTATATACGGTTATTAACTTATTACCACAGCTAATTTTCTTCAAAAATATTTCTCACATAAACCCTTTATTATAAAGGAAGAACATTTTTTTACCTTTACAAAGTACAAAAACATGTAGATGTGATTAGTTACAAGTTAGGTACTAAATACATCTACAAGGATTATAGGATAAAGTATTTCTTTCTAAACCGAGAAATGATTAGGTGAAGAATTATTTTTTATACTATGGGATAGTAGGATAAAAAAGATTTGACGGATACACTTTCCACATCTAACTTTTGAAACTTTTATTTAATAAAATAATAATCCGACAGTTGGTGTTTAAATATGTTTTCAATCGTTGGATTATTAAACTTCAAACGTTGGATGAAACTTTTACCCAGACTGGACGAGTATTTCTTCGATTAAAAGAGTAGTTGAAAGACTTTGGATGAAAAAAATATTTTTTCTCTATCTATAGTAGGGTCTAATTTAATTAAAATTGATCAAACATCTTTACATTAAAAGAGAGTACTATGCTCATTGCCCTTGCTCTGAGAGTTAAAGTATATCTGGATTTGGAGAAGTGGTGTTAGCTTAGAATGTAATAAAAGAGAAAACAGTTGAGAAGATAACAACTAAAAGAACCTAAAAAGGGCTGAAAGTCGAAAGACATTGGATACTAGATAAAGGGAAACTTTTAGGGAGTGTTTTTGGGTTTTGTACATAAAAGTGAAAAAATCTTTAATCTTAGGGAGTGTTTGTGGTTTTTGGAGATCATGCATTGCCTTCCATTAGTTGTTGTCTTACAGTGTCAAAGGAGTTAACGTTTGTCGTAGAATAAGTTAAGTAAAATAAGTTTATTTTATCTCCATGGACTTGACCTTTTGGCAAATCGATACAAAAGGAAGAACCATTTGTAGGTATAGTGGTAGGGTAATATCAGACCATCCTTTTTGTCATGATTCTGAAAAGGCAAGGAAAAAAGCTTCTTTTTTCTGCATTAACCGTTGAGCCTCTTCAGACTCGGGGGAGAGAGAAAGAAAAGTTCATTCCATGCAATGATCTTATTTTCTTAATACAAAATCAAGATTGATATATGGGCTCATTATGTTTCAATTACTGTTTACTATCAGTCTTTTACTTAGTAACAAAAAATTGTAATCATTCGGAGAATTTCTTTGCATGGGAAATTTTTTGGTACTACAGTTTATTTATAAGAAAATTCAGCTATCTAGTACCATAGAAATTTAAAAAAAAACAAAAATTGGAAAAAAAATATATTAATCAGAAAATATAAAATTTTCTCCATCTCAGTAAAAAATACAATACTTTTTCATTTTATTTATAACTTTCTACTTATTAAATGTGTTATATAAAAATTACAGGCTTATAAACTTGTTGTTGAATATGTGTTGACATATGTTGGAGGCGTCGTATCCTAACTAATTTTGCTAAGGCGTCTGCTGAATTGTGATTTAGCCTAGGAAGAACTCTTGATTTTTGCTGAAAACAGTGTTTGCATAGCTTTGAAAAATCTCGGAGTAATTAGATACTCAACAACAAGTTGATATGCTTCAAAAAAAACAAGTTACAGTGGATTTTGGGTACTAATGCATCATTTAGTCATTTAACTGAAGGTGTTAAGAATTAAACAATTGAACATTGTTTTCATTTTCAAAGTAACCATAAGAGTAATTATGTTGACGATTTTTTTTTACAATAGTCAAGATTGTCGGATCATATGGACATTAAGTCACTCAAATAGATCAACAAAATTAACTTACTCAAGAGCAAGACAAAATTGTTGATCTTAGATCAATTTAGGACAAGAACCAAGATTGTTCACAAATCACAATTACTGACAACTTCTGTCTTTTTAGTCAAGTTCTTAATCCAATAAATAAAACAAATCAGTGAAACTTCTGATTTTTAGCCTGTTCATCTCCGTTAATTAGTTTTTAAAACTTTTTTAATTATCAAAGATGGGTGCATTCCAAAATCAAATTTTAAGTAATCCGTTCAATCAAATTTTTTAATTTATAAAACAAAATTAAACTGTGACAGACATGCTGTGGTTCTCTGAGAGAACCATGGTTAAAAAATATTCTTTATTCAAAATTTCCTATAAGATGACGATACAAGTTCCATAATTAAGTACAACCACAGACTCCCATGACTCCTAGATTTTGCCTAAAAACATATGCAAAGCTTAAAAGAACTTCCAAGTTAAGATCAAGATCGCACCAAAAACGGTACTAATAATATAATTTTTAGACATTTTAAAACAACTTGATATTTTCAATTCGCGTTTTTTGAAGAAGTGTATGGTACGCCAAACTGCTTAAGGACTCGAAGTTCACTAAAATTCACATGTCAGTCCCTAAAACACAAGTGTACTTAGGAAACGAGCTCAGCTACGATTAAACCTTGGCAAATTGATGCTATCACATTCAATTATGCTGGGACATGGATAACGAGTAAATTTTCAGAATATATAGATTTAAAAAGAGGCAAAATTATAAAAGTTTGAGTGGTGTGGGAGGAAGACAAGAATCCTTGATACCTCCCATTCTCCCTCGTAACCTTTGAAGTGTGAGTAAGGCTGGTTAAAGAGAACGGATCAGAAGTTGGGCCGTTGAGATTCTTAAGATAGAAATAAGACAAAAGTGTAAGTTACTGTGGAAGAAGTAAAAAACAACAGGACAAAACATAGAAACTTAGAATCTCGCTCAAATGCAATAAAAATCTTGAAAACAAAAATGAAAAAGTGAACTTTTTCTTCCAAAGAGATTTAGACAAATAAGTCAATGCCAATGATATAGATGGATGGATATCAAACACCACCAACAGTAACCCTAAATAAAGCAAAAGCAAGGCAAACCTACCTAGCTAATTGCAGCGATGGTGGTGGCATTTCCAGTTCTACACGATTCCACTTTCCGTCTCTCAGCCAATCAACCTCCTGCAGCTATGGATGGTAAACACCTCCTTTCAAGTCCGCTTTTGAATGAGAAAAAGATAGGGTATTCATCAACAAACGGAATTATTTTAAGCACGAGTCAGCTGATACTTGATAGTGATATTAGAGAAGCAAGACGGGATTCTTTCAGAGAGAATCTTCAATCAAGCACATGAGACTTTGGGGGTTGGGCACGCATTCCGCAATTCTGTAATACATGTGTGTGTACATACCAGTGAGATTTTATGTCTCTGATCAAAATAGTTTATTTTATCTTCTTTTTTTTTTTTTTGTTCAGAAGCTTATTTTATCTTAGGTGATACAATCTATTGGGGTGCATTATGCGGACCGAACCGGACCCGAGGAACTAGATTGGAACTAAGAAAACCGAGCAAATACCATATCAGAACCGAATACACAGGTATAGGTACAAGTATAGAAAACGATAACCAATATTATTATAGGTATAAGTATCGATCATATAGCTAGAACCAATCGAACTGTACCGAAGAACCGAGCCTTAACCATTGATCCTAGACAATTAATCTAGTCGTTGATCTTAGCCTAGGTAATTAAATCTAGTCGTCGATCCTGGGTTAATAACTCTCAATCTCTCTTACATTCTTCATTTCACTCAACTCATCGACAGAAAAGAAAAAAGTTCTTCTCTCATTTTTCTTTCCAACCGTCACCACCACTAACACGTACGATTTAGGGAAAAAAAAAGAGAAATGGTCATTAAAACATGTAACTTAATCTTTCTCTCTTCTTCATATTTGTTCTTTTTCTTTTTCTTTTTGTTTCCAACAGCACCTGCAACTCCATAAACCAACAATCGACAGATAATACTATCAATTTCTAATCGATTTCTAATTAGTTTTTGTTTATTTCTTTAGTTTACTAATTAATTTAAAAAATGATTGTAATTTGTAAATTTATAATGTTAGGGTTTTAAAGTATGGATTGATTGATTGACGTTGTGGATTTGTTGCTCAACTACAAACAACAACAGGTAATGATTTATTTAATTTTGGACAATCTATTGTATGCTTCGATTTTAATAATTGAATTATGAAATTGAAACTGAGACTGAGTTTAATTAATTTCAGATGGAGGCTCAAACTGAAGGTACCACTATTGTTGGTGATGGAGCCGGAAAGAAGTCCAAACTAATCAAATTGATATTTGGGAGGATTTTAGAAGGTTAAATGCAGATGAAGCACAATGTAAGCATTGTAAGAAGAAACTGAAGCCCATATTAAAATAAATGGTATTTCTGGCTTATGGAAGCATTTGAAGCAGTGTAAATTTTACAAGGTTAAATGCAGATGAGCACAACTTACTTTGTTTTTTCTTTATTTTCTTTGATGTTGATGACATGAACTTCAACTTTTAAGTTTGTTCAATTTTTTTTAAACTTAAGTAGTAAGGATTTAAGAAGACTTGGTAATTTAGTATTTATATGTGTATGAATTACCAATTTGAAGGCAGGTAAAACAATCCCGGTCCAATTTAAGGGTTTTTTTTTGTAAAATAAATAAGTACACATATGCCACAGATATAGAACCGGGACCGAACCGGAGCCGGACCGAGTTAACAGGTACAAGTATATAACCAAACCGATCAATACATGTACACATATAGAGAACCGACCATAGGGAGGTATAGGTACTTGGCGTTGTCAATAACCAAGCTGAACCGACCTTTGTGCAGCCCTAAGTACGTCAGAACGATTATCTTCGATAATTTATTTGCTCAAAATAAAGCCCATTAAACCGTTCTCTACTTGCATAACCGGATTTCACTGAGTTCCTACAAGGGTTCTAAAATTTATATATATTACTAGTTAAATAACGAGTCCTCACCAGTATAAATATAGATGTAAATATATAATATTTATGTGCTTATCACACGAAGAAAAATTGAAGAAAGAATAGATTAACATAAAATAAGCAAGACAAAGAAAAAACAAGAAGGATAAAAACAGCCGGAAAAAGCTTTAATAACAAAAATTCAATGTCAAAAGGCGAATCTACCCTGAGTATGAACAGACACACGGGTAAACGATGGAAATGAACAGAAACAAAAGGCAATATACACTGAACATCAAACGCTAGGGGTAGGGTACTAAAAGACCAACGTACACCAAAGCAAGGAGGCGCTCAGTACCCAACCTAAAACTCAAATTAGTTTTTACCTCAATTTCTTTCCTTGACTAGAAAAGAAAAGAGTCTATTAGGGCATCCACAGTCGTGCGGTTACCCTCAAAGACTAAAGATCAAAAAATTTGATTTTTACTCCGCTGCAAGAACAACCATGGATAGTCAAGCGAGATTCTAGTGTTGCGCATACAGTTAAGCGAAGTGTTAGTGCTACGCTTGAAAAGACGGACGGGATACTGCAATTTCGCTTGCTGCAGACGAGATGATAGTGTACCGCCTGAACCAAACGAAATCCCAGCTTTTCGCCCAAACCACAAACGAAATCCCAGCATTTCGCCTGGCCAAACGAAACTCCAACACTTCGTCTGAGAAAATTTTACGCGTGCGGAGAGAGCGTGTGATGGAATTTTACGGGCGGTACAACAGCATTTCGCTTGGTGTTTATAGGCGAGGTACTGGGAGCTCGCTTCCCTTTTATGACCGTCAAAACCTAATTTTTATCTTCTTCCTCTCATGTAGCCGCAAATTTTCAGTTCTTCCTCCTCCTGTAGGCGTAAGGTGGTCCACCAACAATCCCCATTTTGTCATCCCTAATTCAATAAACGAGAACCCAAAGTCCCGTATCATATCTTCATACTTCGCTCAAGGTTTTTCCAAGCGCAATCAAGGTATCTTTTAACAAAAAAATTAGTATAAATTAATTTTGTTTTGTAAATTATTTTGATCATTTTGTAGTTAAATTGGTTCTAAATGTTGTATGATTTACCATGTAATTATCATGTTATAAATTGATAATCGAATTGTGATTATTAGCTAATAATTATGGAATTGGGAAAATATTTAGGGTTTATGAATGTTATAAATTGGGTATAAAAATTTTTGTTGATATTTGTTAAGTTGAAGATATAATTGATGAAGTTATTGTTTAATTTTAGTGGGGTTGTGGTTAATTTTTTGTTGAATTGAGTAGGTTGTCTAGAAAAATTAGGAATTTATTTTGATTAACTTTAAAAACATATGTGTAAGGAAGTATTTGCAATAGGGTAATTTTTATGATATTGGGTATAATTGGTGCATTGAGATTGTTGTATTTTGTTAATGATGAATTTAGATTTAGAATGTTTGATTTTTATTGCTTGGTACATATGATTATGTAATTAGATAATTACTTTTGTGTTTATCCAGTGTTAAAATAATTTTAATTGATTTGTTGATTACTTGATTTTTATCTTTATGCATTGTGGTGATTTACTCTTGATTTGACAATGTTCTATGAATTGTTTGGCCAGATGTCGAGCAGTTTGACGTCTAGATGGGTTGGCAGAAAGAAGAAGGCCAAGAAGGCTAAAAATGTCGAGGATTCAGAACCTGGATGTATGGGACCAGAAACGGTAGATGTCCCCGGGTTGGAACATTATACCTTTGTGGAAGATACTGAGGAGCACGTGTCGACCAATATTACATATTCAACCGACGCCAATTTCAGGTTTGCCCATCGTGGTTCTCTTAAATCCGTCCTTCAGACATACCGAGGTATTATTAAACTTTCGTCTAGGGTCAAATATATAATTGAAAGGGGAGGATGGGCCGATTACTGTCACTACCCGAAGTAGATTCATCACATGCTCTTATTGATTATATTTTGGGATACGACAAACACGTTCTACTTCTCGTTTGGGGATCTTGGGTTCACTCCCCTTGATTGGGTAATCTTGACCGGCCTTAGTATTGGTGTTGGAAGATCTGTTCCGTATGACCCAGGGAAGTTTAAATTTGAATATGTCCGAGAGCATATATTTCCTGAACTCAAAGATAATGCGGTGTGTAAAAGCGAAGGGGTTCCGCAACAGTGGGTTTGAGATGCAATAACTGTAAAATATTTGACCACATAGTTTGATGAAGATACTTTGACTGTGTTTAACGATGATAGTAGGCTTGTTGATAGAGTGGCGAGATCCTTCTATATGTATGTTCTGGGGCAGTTCTTCTTTCCAAACGCAAAAACCTATATTGATGTTGGATGGTTAGCTGCATTTGAGGATCTAAATGCAGTTGACCAGTACGATTGGGGTGCTCCTGTAATTTCTAAATTGTATTCAGGTCTTGCCGCAGCTGCTAGGGGACAAAAGTCAGTGTCCGGACCCTTCCAAATTTTGGAGGTAAATTATTTATTGTTATTTATAATTCTTTTAAATAAAATTTTGTTGCTAAGTTGTTTATTCCAATGGTTATATTGATATTGTAGTTTTGGGGGTACGAATATCTGGGCATTTATCGTCCAAATAACCCTTCGGCTGAAAGTGAAGATGAATGGCCTAGATGTCGTAGGTGGTTGTATAGACGGAGGTAGGGTATTGACATTGTTCGGTCAAGGACTGAATTGAACCAGTTGTCCGTAGACTCTATGACATGGCAACCGTGGTTAAATGCAGTTAACTATCTGCCACCAGAAATTGGAAGCAAAGCTTTAGAGCTCTCTGGGAAAAGGGTTACATTAACTTGGCTAGACACCGTGAGTTTTTTATTAATTTTGTCATATTGCATTATTTTTTTTCAATTTTATTTTGGTTATCTGATAGGTATTTATTTATTGTACATTTCTTGGATAAAGCATAACATGTATCTCGGAGATCGTTGTTGGAGGCAGAACAGCCCAACGTGGGATGTTCCTGCAAACCCCCTACTAGCATTTCCAACTTCACCGACGATGAGATTGAGGACATGACAGTAAACTGTCAGGTCAATGCTAGTGAATATGTACGTGTCGTTTCCTACGATGTTACCAACCTTTACAAATATGTCACGAAAGTTGATTGGGAGGTTGAAACGTACGGCTATGCTGGTGACCATATCAAACACAACATCCCACGTCGTCGTGAACATGTACCCATTCCTCCCCCACAACAACTACCATACGTAAGTATTCAACAAAGCCTTGTAAATTTGAATATAGATTATAAATTTAGTTCAATAGTTAATCTATTCTTTTTCATCCCAGGTCGTGGCTTATGATTTAGTTCAAGAGTTGTCTGATTTTACGCAAGAGTTGCGTGATTTTACGTTAGCTAAAACTAAGGATCGGATGGAGTATTTGATTGACAAAGACGTTGAAATTAACAACCTTTGAAATAAGAATTCCTGGTTGAACAGCCAGCTTACCCATTTTCGTCAACAACAACCGCTTGGGTTTGCCACATATGCTCAGAATATGCCACCACCAATGTCTCTGACAATGGCTCAGGGATCTTCATCAACAATTGGATCAAATATGCATAATGTCAGACCATCTTTGCCACCGTTTATCCCACCAAGATCCAACTCCGATTGAAGATTAGTTTTTTCAAATTATTTTTGAAACTATTTCTGTTTTGTAGTGTTAAATTAAAAATTCTGTTTTTTTTTTTAACTTTGTCATTTATGTCATTTGGTATTGTCACATCATATTTAAATTTTTAGTTGAACGACAATATTTCCAATTACTTTGTCATATCTATATTCGAAATTCTGACATTTTTTCCTTTCATTGTGCTGCTGATTTTTGCATTGAAATGGTGACCGTGTATTGTCAATTCCTTTCATTGGTGACCAAGTACAAAATGTTCAGATTATTCAAAAAGTTTGGATTTTCAATTTTGTTACCGTTTTCTTACCGTTCTGAATTGTTACCGTTTATCAACGGTTATAATTTGTATTCTGATACACCTATAAATAAATGAACTTATATCTAACATTCCCATTTCAAATCCACATATTTTACATTTTGGAGAAAATTTTTAATCTCTTGTTTTCATGTAATGTCAGGTTACAAAAAATTTAGGCTTAATGCAGAGAATTTTACCCTAGAAGAAGATTTATCCATATGTCGAAACATAGTATTACATTATCCAGCAAGGGGTCATGAATGTCGGATGAATGGTTCTATGAGCATGCAATGGTTAGAACATACACATGCTAACTTTTGTAACAAAACCGGTAATCCCAACAACCGGAACAGAGCAGGCCTTTTCTGTCGATATGTGCAAATCACAAAGGAACTACTAGAATTTTATTCTTTAACCGCTAAGGTGAATGAAAAAAGAATTAGGAATGAAACTGATGATGAAGTTGTTGCCAGATCTCTGGAGGAATGGACAAGATGGAAACATTCAGATTTCATGTACAAACCTCATTTCGAGATCCTAAGGGTGATGGAAGAATACAATCCTTTTATGTTGAATATTCTCCCAGGAAGTGAAGAACGTCGTTCCCGTCGTCCTACAAGCCAATGCTTAAGGTTTCATAATAGGTATACTTAAGTGTTTAAGTGTAATCTACTGATTTATTATATTTCATTTCCTTTAATGTATTCCTTTTCTAATGTATGCATTTTTGATTCAATGAAATAATTTATAAAAAAATTAAGAAATCCATATTCTAATTGGTAGTTTGAGAATTTCTTATGCATAATGTCAGACCATCTTTGCCTCCATTTATCCCACCAAGATCCAACTCCGATTGAAGATTTGTTTTTTCAAATATGAATTGTCTTTTCAAATTACTTTTTTGAAACTTTTTCTGTTTTGTAGTGTCAAAGCAAAACTCTAATTTTTTTTTTAACTTTTTATTTTATGTCATTCGGTATTGTCACATCATATTTGAATTGTTAGTTGAACGGCAATATTTCCAATTACTTTGTCATATCTATATTCGAAATTCTGACATTTTTTCCTTTCATTGTGCTGCTGATTTTTGCATTGAAAAGGTGACCGTGTATTGTCAATTCCTTTAATTGGCTTGTCAACCTACAATTAATATCTCTGACAATGTACAACGCTGATTTTTGCATTGAAATAGTGACTGTGTATTGTCAATTCCTTTCATTGGCTTGTCAACCTACAATTAATATCTCTGACAATGTACAATGCTGATTTTTGCATTCAAATGGTGACCGTGTATTGTCATATCAATATTCAAAATCATATTCGAAGCTTCCTATAAATTAACTCACCGGCTTCTCCTTGAATACAAACCAAAAATATCATCATCTCCTACAAAATATTTTGCATTAAATTTTTTTTGCCTAACTCTCTAAATAACATTCACAACTATGGTTCATCTTCTATTATTCCTCCTCATACTTCTTCTTCTTCTTCTTCATTAGGCGATGATGATAACAGTAGTTATTACTCATCAGACGAAAGTTCACTTGCATTGAACTGTAATAACCTAGCATTCACTGCTGGATTAATGGTTTCAAATATGAACTGTCCACATACACGTATAAAAATACCAATACAACGTGATGCCGGTGCCAAAATTCTATGGAGAGATTACTTTTGCAGAAACCCGACGTTTCCGCCAAATGTATTCCGTAGAAGATTTAGAATGCGTCGAGAATTATTCAACCGTATTTTGGGTGACGTTGTGGCGGTAAATAGTTATTTTGTTCAAAAATGAGATGCATGTGGTGTTCTTGGATTAACACCTCACTAAAAATTTATTGCAGCAATTCGAATGTTAGATTACGGATGTGCGGCAGATAAAATTGATGAGTATTTACGTATTGGGGAAACCACAGTTTTGGAAGCAACTCGTAGGTTTTGCATGGTTATAGTCCAATTGTACGAGGATGAATATTTGCGCACACCAACTAAGCGTGATGTTGAACTCCTTCTTGCTGAGAACCAAAAGAGGGGATTTCCAGGGATGCTTGGTAGTGTTGATTGCATGCACTGGAAATGGGACAAATGCCCATCGGCTGAATCCGGTGCTTATACCGCGTACAAGGGTAGCGAAAGTATTATCCTGGAGGCAGTGGTGTCGTATGATCTTTGGTTTTGGTATGCATTTTTTGGTATGCCGGGTTCTAACAATGATATCAATGTGATGAATCGTTCGTATATCTTCAAAAAGCTTATCAACGGTAAAGCACCGGCAGTAAACTTTTCAATTAACGGAAATCGATACAATATGGGGTATTATCTGGGTGATGGAATATACCCAGAGACAACAACTATTGTAACTACGATTAAATATCCAGATTCCCAAAAGAAACAGAAATTTTCTGCTATGCTGGAAGGTTGTCGAAAAGATGTAGAACGCGGCTTCGGGGTGATGCAAAATCAATTTGCAATCATCAAACAACCAGCACGAATGTGGAATCCATACGTGTTAGCATATATAATGAAAAATGTCATCATTCTACATAATATGATAGTGGAGGATGAACGTTTACCCGGTGATTGGCCGCATGAGTATGAGCAACGCAGCCACGGTGCACCAGTAAATATTTCTAGGCACAACACTGTTGAACTTTCGAGAATGATAAAGGACCAACGCAGACGTGCAATATTCGATAAAGAAACTGGGGTTCGTTTGCGAAATGACCTTATCGAACACATATGGTCATCTATTGGCGAAGAGTGAAATTTTGTAAATCCTCTATATAGGTTTTGGGGGTAAATCTCGTGTAAGTGTACCCGCGATTCTAGCGAGAGTGATCTTATCTTTACTTATTAAGGTCTTGTTATATGACAACGTTCTTTTGAGTTCATATGAGTATTTGAATTAATTTTAAAAACAAAAGAAAATTAAATTTATAATTAAATTAGGACACATTAAAAACATAACAATTTATTGATTAAAAATAAACTGAAAATAACTAAATAAATTCATAAAAGTTCAAACTTAATATGACAATGCTAAATAAAAATGGCCGCTATGATTGGTATATGACAATGCTAAATAAAAATGGCCGCTATGATTGGTTTTATCTTTTCTTCCAAATTTCTGCCTTCCTAACTTCGAAGTATTGTCTTGATACATCATCCATTACGGAGATATCCATCGTCATTATACGAAACTCCTCTTCTGCTTCTTTTCTAGCTTGTGTTGTCGTAAACCTTGCATTTGAATCAGCTTGTTTTGCTGCAAACTTTGCATTTGAATCAACTATTTTTGCTGCAAACTCAGCTTCTCTCTGTGCCATCTTCATATCTCTTTGTTCCGTATATTTGGCGTTGAAGTTTTGTTGCTCTCTATAAATATTTTGCATCATTTCCTGTTGTTTAGTAAATTTTGCTTCCCCTTTTCTCTTCTGTCGTTTGGCCTCTTTTTTCCCCATTGGACGGATTAATGTGTTAGGGATATCTTCAAGGTCTTCATAGGCACTGGAACCATCTAGGCTTAAGTCATGTGTTTCCTGGTTGTCCTCAACGTTGTCGTAATCAGACTCAGCTTGTGATGAATCGAAAACAGCTGTCGACCGTCTGGAATATTTAATATTATCTAACATAACTGTGTAGCAATCTTCATGCTTAAAACTTCTCCAAGTAGCTTCATGGAAAAGCCTCTTTACTTCTGCAATCTAGTAAAGGATATGCAATCTGAAAGATTAATGTAATCAACAAAATTAAATGAGTAGTTACCTTATTTTCGGGGCCACATCCGGTATGATGTTCCCTTTCTACTTCAGCCTCCTTTGCATACATAAGTGCCACATCTTTACTTATAATTTGAAATCGTTTCTGAAGGAAGGTCCAACTACATGGTGGCATCGAAGGTATTGCTTCTTTCATCCGATATAATATACAAGACCATAATTTTTCTTCATAGTGATCGGTACCAATGCTAGAATCTTGAGAAATTGACAAATGAATTGTACACATCGTAACATCTTCAAATGTAGAAAAATTTGGACCTCGGGGTTTTGATGGCGCCATAATCCTAACCGATTCGCAAACTTATTAAATTGTGAGGAACTTTAGAAATTTCAAATACAATAACAATGAATGAGTTTAGTAAAATGACATTGGTTTAGTATTCCATATATAGTGTAAGAATATAGCCGTTGTACAACGCCAACGATTAAATCAACGGTAACATACTAACGGTAAACATAATCCAACGGAAATATTGATCTAGGCGAGCAGCTAGAGTAACGCCTGGGACGGGGCGACATACTATGACCTCGCTCGGACACAAGCGAAGCTGTGCAGTTCCGCACGAAAACAAACGATATATTAAGTCATCGCTCACAATGGGCCAAACTGTGGTGTTGCGCTTGGGTGTAAGCGGAACTCTAGCTTCTCGTCTCAGCAGGCGAAGCCTCAACATACCGCTGCGTCCGGCGAACTACCATCTCAACGCCCGTGTTTTTGAACGAAATGCTGGTACACCGCTTCTGTCCAAACGAGCTTCTACTGCCTCGCTTGATCATAATTTTTAGTCGTCGATGAGCGATTACTTTTAATCCCGTACAGTAGATTTCCTCGATTAAACGTAATCTTTAATCGCACGGCTGTGGCACCGTTTTGTCGACTAAAGATCAAAAAACATCATTGATCCGACTTTTGATCGCACCATTGTAGTTGCTCTTATAATCCAAAGAAGATATGGGGAGAGAGAGCCTTTGTGAATCGACGATTGGTTTGAGTTAACTCAGTTTCTGAAAATTTTGTTTTTCCACTATTTTTCTACTACTTGACATGTTCAATTCTGTTTTATTCTTATGACTAGGGCTTGGCACGGGCATGGACATAAACTGATATGTAATGTCAAAAATTCTTTGATGAGTTAATGTCTATTATGTAGCAGTCAAAGAAATATTTCATTTCTTATCGGTAATCAGGTTAGTTGAACAAATTACCCAACTATTAACCTTAATAAAGCAGTTGTTTCATAAACATGTACTCCTTCCGTTTTAGAAAAAGAATTACTGTCACTTTTTCATTTTAGCCTAAAAATAGGTTAAAATGAAAAAGTGATAGTAACTTTTTTCCTAAAACGGAGGTAATATTACCCAACTCGAAAAGTGAGAACACGGTGAACACAACATTACTGATTTTATTCATCTTTTGTAAGAACATGGGAACACCAAACAACGAAACCTAAGCTACCGGAATAGTAAATAAGCAAAAGACTCTAAACAAACTTCCTATAGTAAACTGCATGAAAAATTATTTAAAAACATCAACTCTAGGACTCAATTAACTTTAGGTACTTGATAAGTTGTATTCTCAATCTAGTTCTTCCATTGAATCCATCACTTGGGAATCTGGTACTATCTCCAGATTCATCTATGAAAGGTTATGAGCCACCATTTCCACAATTTAATTGGTTCTTACTCATCTATTAGTTCATTATATTGTTCCTATATTTGGAAAACTCTTGGTTTCTCTGGCATCTAATCATCCTCATGTTCCTGCTCCTGCTAAAACACGGTACACTGTGTTAGTAGTTTATTGGGGTAATATTATGGATTATTCATGATGTTGTTTAGCAAAATGTATGTGAAATTGGCAAATCTCATCAAAGATGTCGTCCACACTAAATCTAAAGTAATCACTTTGATATACATGGTCAACGATTTATTATAGGCAGAACCTCATGTAAAAGAAATCGGTATAACTCTTGATGTGACAATATAAGAAATAAAAAGCTTTGACGTTTCTAATTTCTAGCCATATTGAGTCAAGACTACTTCTTTTGCATGATTCAGACCAACATGTTAAAAGAAGAAGATGAACAACAACATTATGGTTTCCATTTCTTTTCTACACCGGCCATATCGAAGAAAAAAAACAAACTAAACATGGATGCCCAAGACACCTCATTTTACTTCAAGGAAACCAACCAAACAGACAAACACTTGTATAATAAATAATCGAGCCATATTTATTTTGAGCCTACCCCAGCAGTTCACATCCTTTGGATACACATCTCAGCAAAAGCTTTATGCTGCCAATGGAACTAACTATGGGTTGTTTCTTAAAATAATAACCAAGTTTTTTAGATGGGTAAAGTATTATCATTTTAATACAACCTATGAGAAATTTAAAACACTAAAAAACCATTCTTTTCGTTTAAAAATAAATGATCTAATTTAAGTTTGTACAATTCTTAAGATAAGAAAAGAAGAAGAATATTTTTAACTTTTTTTTACAATTATATCTTTATGAATAATAATTAGCAAAATTTAAAAATGATTTATCTCTCAAAATATAACATGAATATTCATAAAATTTATACCATTAAAAAATATTTTAAAACATATACCTAACGTATATAAACATGACTATCAAATTATACATATTTCGTATACTAAAAATAATCAATTAAAAAGATAATTTTAAAATTAATGATATAAATCACCTATTAATAGTTAAAAACCAAAAAATAAATAGGTCATCTATCTTTTACGAGGAAGTAATATATTTGGTATCTTTATTCAAGTTTTATTATTACCAATACTAAAACAATTAATAACAAACAACAATACTCGCCGTTCGGTCAACTTCTTCAACAGTTTCATCCTGAACAATCCACGTTTGCGATTGTGATCAATATCTGCAATGTCAATAACCTAAATTAAAAAAATATAAAATACAAAGTTAAACACACATTTTAAGGTCATATAATTGAAGGCCAAAAGTGAATCAATTGGTACATTTTAGAATCAAAGAGATTTGGTTTCCTCTTTGATAAACAAATATAATTGTCACAAAATCGACTATTGTTAAGTATCATGAAATGAAAAAGAAGAATTGCAAGAGACGATTTATGAGCTTAGAAGACTTTTATCCCAAGGAACTTGAAAATATTAGTGACAAATAAGTATAAGTATATGAACTGGGATTTGCCTGCATTTCAAGGTGTAAAGAACCGTGAATCGGAAGGACTATAACATATGTATACAGAATCATTGTTAGGAATCTTCTGGTTGGTTGCTGGGAGTGCATATCTAGTAAGATCACCTTCTATGGAAATAATCAATTGTCGGCAAAGTAAACAACATGCAGAACTTGCACCAAATGCACGTGCATTCCGATATCTTCTAGAAAGTCTCGTGCAAAACATGAGAATGAATAAACTTACTTGGTTATGCTTCTAGCAAGTGTTGCACCAGCCGCTGGACCAAATTCAGTGTCGGACAAAATGAACTATTATTATTACTTGTTATTGATCTTGGTAGAAATGGATCTTAGGACCAAGGGATCATTAAGGAACTAAGCTAACTAGTTAATTTTTATTTTTGTGAATGAACCTTTAGTCCCATATTGGAGAAACTAAAGATGATTCATTTCCTTATTACCTAGAAATTTGCTTCTAAGGGAGGGCTCTTAGGGTTTAGAAGCTTTTGTGGTTGGAGGAGGACTAAGGCAATGGGCTAGTTGGTGCAACCATGCTTTTCACACATGTGCGGTGCGAAGCACCGAAGCATGCACAGGCTCGGGTGTGGGTGCGGCTGTGGGACTAAGTGTGTGTTGCGGGTGCGGGCTTAGCCAAGGCTGCGGGCCAACCAAGACTTACGTTTTTGAAACAGAATCTATTTTCTTAAAAGAATTTATGACTAATTCAAATCTTGTTTTAAATGTAGGGGCGTATGACCCGGCGAGATTTTAGGAGAGAATTATTCTTAACCGTTTTAAATCCGTTTTAACCATTATCTCCGTGCTTCATGCATGGAATTAAATTTCAACCATAATGTCCGTGATTCATGCACGGAATTGATTGACACGTTCTCTTCTTCTACCTATTAAAGAAAACGAATTTCACCATTTGAACTCACTCCAGAAGAAGCTACTATCCTGTCTTCTTTTCCCCTCTTCTTGCTTTGTTTTGCGCACATTGCTTGTTTATTTTCTTCCATATAAATTGATGTTAAGTTCTAGAGGGTGAATAATATTGTACTTATACTATTCATAACGGGCAGTTCTATCATGTATATCATCTCTCATTATTGAGGAGTACCCGAAGACTATTGTGTTAAGGAAAATTTGCTGAGCAGGTGGCTCTGTCCATTGTGTGTATCAATCAGAGATTTCTTAACCTTAACAATTTCTTCTGTTTAGTGTTTTCTATTGTTGCAGATCCAACAATCTTAACAGAATACTTCTTCTTCTGTAACAATGGATAAGAATGATGTAGACAGACCAGAAAAATTCAGTGGCAAAGATTTCAAAAGATGGCAATCCAAGATGTTGTTCTTTCTGAGTTTCCATATGTTAGATGAACTAGTTCTGAAATCCTTTGATGAGAGCTTGAATGATGCTGGAAATGAAAGGGAATTGGAAAGTTGGGGTAGACAGAACTATATGGCCAAAACCATATTCTGAACTGTTTAGAAGATGCATTGTATGACTTTTATAATGCAAAAGAAAACTTCTCTGCTTATGATTTATGGGCTGCTTTAGAAGCAAAATACCAAGCGGAAACTGCTGGAAGTAAGAAAATTTTGGTATCTAGGTTCCTGGAATTCAAAATGTCAAATGAAAAATCAGTGGTTGATCAATTCCTTGAACTTCAGCGCATTATCAATGAAATTATTGTTGAAGGTATGGTGATAGATGAAACGTTTCAAGTGTCCGCAGTGATTGAGAAATTACCTTCTTCATGGTCTGAATACAAACGAAGATTGAGACATGAAACTGGTGAAGTCAGTATGGTTGAATTGGGTAAGAAGATTCAAGTGGAAGAATTGTTGTGTTCAAAAGACAAAAATGTATCTTCCGCAAGGGACATGTCCAACAAGTCTCATGTAAGTGAACACAAGTCTTCCGCAAGCGACAACAAACGCAACCCCAAACCCGGTCATCACAAGAAAGGTACATCCCCGAAACCCAAATCTAGCATTGGTAAAATTAAAGGTGCGTGTTATGTTTGCGGAATTCCTGGCCATATGGCAATGTATTATAGAAAACGTAAGGACTTTAATAATAAGAAAAACAATGTTAATTTGGTTGAAAACAACAAGAACAAGTTTTCTGGCACGATTTCTGAAGTCAATTTGGTAACCAATGTGAGAGACTGGTGGGTAGACTCTGGTGCTACCAAGCATGTTTGTGGAAACATGGATATGTTTACCTCCTATCAGAAGATAGGGAAGGAGAAAAACTCTACATGGGTAACTCGTCCGCAGCACAAGTTGCGGGAAAAGACAAGGTTGGGCTAAAGCTCACTTCTGGAAAAACTCTCACATTGAATGAAGTTCTTCATGTTCCGGACATCTGCAAAAATCTTGTATCTTGTGGTATTTTAGATGATAAGGGTTTTAATTTTTTTTTTGATTACGGGAAAGTTATTGTCACTAACGGTAAGGATTATGTAGGAAAGGGTTATAAGACTGAGGGTCTTTACAAACTTAATGTAACCTCTGTTGAAATGATTAAATTTGATTCTTCTGCTTATGTTTGTGTGTCATTGAATGTTTGGCATGGTAGACTTGGTCATGTTGACTATAAGTCAACGAATAAACTGGCTAGCATAGGATGTATACCCAAATTTAGTTTGGAAAATGAACATAAATGTGAAATATGTGTTGAATCAAAATATGTTAAAAAATCTTATAAGAAAAATGTTCAGAGAAATTCTAAACCCTTAGAATTAATTAATTCAGACCTAGTTGACATGAAATCAGTTCAAACTAGAGGTGATAAGAAATAGTTTGTCACTTTTATAGATGATTGTACGAGGTACTGTCACATATATTTACTTAAAGGAAAGGATGATGCCTTAGAATCCTTTAAGATATATAAACTAGAAGTTGAAAACCAAATGAGTACTACCATTAAAACGGTTAGGTCTGACCGTGGTGGTGAGTATGTAATCCATATAGGAGATTTTTGCGTAGAACATGGCATTATACATGAAGTAACCCCTCCTTACTCACCACAATCTAATGGTGTAGTTGAACGGAAAAACCGAAACCTTAAGGAGATGATGAATGTCATGTTAATTAGTTCAGGACTACCTGCAAACTTGTGGGGGGAGGCCGTCCTCTCATCTTTCTATGTCTTTAACAGAATACCCTTTAAAGGATAAGACAAAACTCCATATGAGTTATGGAAAGGTAGACAACCTTCTTATGCATACTTTAAAGTGTGGGGGTGTTTGGATAAGGTGTCCATTCCTCCACCTAAGAGAACCAAGATAGGACCCAAAACTGTTGACTGTGTCTTCATAGGGTATCCTGAACATACTACTGCATATAGATTTATGGTTGTGAGTTCTGAAATTTTCTGAAATTGGTGTGAATACTATTATGGGATGCTGTGTCGTTTGAAAATGTTTTTCCATTGAAATTTGAATCTCGCATGATATGTGTTGATCCCCTAGATGTTCCTTCCACTTGTCAGACATTACCTTTAAAGGAAGATGAATTTGAGCCTATAATAGGTAAAAGACTTAGAACTGAAAAATCTTTTGGGCCAGACTTCATAACATGCTTAGATGAGACTGATCCACAGACTTACAGAGAAGCCATGACTTCTTCTGAATCTCCATGGTGGAAAGAATCTTCCATTAGTGAAATGGATTCCATTATACAAAATGATACTTGGGAGATTGTAGATTTACCTCTAGGGTGTAAACCCATAGGTTGTAAATGGATCTTCAAAAGGAAACGTAAGGTAGATGGAACTGTGGAAAAATACAAAGCTAGACTAATAGCTAAAGGCTATAAACAAATAGAAGGTGTATATTTCTTTGATATTTATTCACCTGTTACGAGACTTACTTCCATTAGGATGTTAATTGCTATTGCTGCCATTCATAACTTAGAGATACATCAAATGGATGTAAAAAAAACTTTTCTAAATGGTGAATTAGATGAAGAAATTTATATGAACCATCCTGAGGACTTTGTAATGAAAGGTTGTGAAAACAAAGTTTGTAAACTGAAAAAATCTTTGTATGGTTTGAAACAAGCACCTAAACAATGGCATGCAAAATTTGATCATGTGATGATTTCTAGTGGTTTTAAAATAAATGAATCTGACAAATGTGTTTATACTAAATTTGTGAATGATGCCTGTGTGATTTTATGCTTGTATGTTGATGATATGCTTATACTTTGTACAAACATGGATGCAATTAATTCCACAAAGAGCATGATAAATGAGAACTTTGACATGAAAGACTTAGGCCTCGCTGATGTGATCTTAGGGATGAAGATTACAAGAAATTTGAATGGATATAGTCTTAGTAAATCTCATTATGTTGAATCTGTGCTTAGAAAATATAACCATTTTGATTGTAAACCTGCTTGGACTCCTTATGATCCTTGTTGTAGACTCAAAAAGAATAAGGGTAATGGAGTTTCGCAACTTGAATATTCACGTGTTATAGGAAGTTTAATGTATTTAATGAATTGTACGAGACCATACATTGCTTATGATGTGAGTAGGTTAAGTAGGTATACATGTAATCCGGGACAAGAGCATTGGGATGCACTTACTAGAGTGTTAAGGTACTTAAGGTACACTTTAAACTTTTGTTTAAATTATGAGAGATACCCTGCGGTCCTTGAAGGATTTTATGACGCAACTGGATATCGGACTCATAGGAGTCTAAGTCTACGAGTGGATATGTTTTCACTCTAGCATGCGGATCTGTATCTTGGAAGAGTTCCAAACAGACATGTATAGCTCGATCCACTATGGAATCTGAGTTTATTGCATTAGATAAAGTAGGAGAGGAAGCCGCTTGGCTAAGATGCTTTTTAGAAGACATTCCTCTTTGGCATATGCCTGTGCCAGCTATATCTATATATTGTGATAGTCAAGCTGCAATAGCTAATGCTAAAAACAGCAACTATAATAGGAAGTCTATACACATTCGTAGAAGACACAATTCCCTAAAACAACTAATCTCAACTGGCGTTATTTCTCTTGACTTTGTGAGGTCTAAGGAGAATATCGCGGACCCTTTGCGAAAGGCTTGTCCAAGGAGATAGTTATTAATGCATCGAGGGGGATGGGGCTTAAGCTCATCAATTAAACTTGTCATGAAGGATACTCAACCTTGCTGACTGGAGATCCCAAGATCAAGGTTTTGAATGAGACAACTAATTTGTGGTGGGTTAAAGGAAACACTATCAGAGAATTTCATTCTCTATCCCTTCCCTATGATGTAGACGTGATAGTGTGACTGCATGTGAAGAATGATTTTTATTAAGTCTTAGTGATCTTTATAGTTTGAATTTAAGATTGAAGTAGGGTGTAGCAGTAAACACTCTTGATGAAACTCACCTATCTGAATGAGGAAGTGGGCCGCTTCCTATGAGAATTGAGCTGATTCTGTAGAGCATTATGAGAAACGGGATACGTCCAGGGCCAAATGGACACAACGGCATGAACTTAACAGCACCTAGAGAGATATCACGCGTGGAAGTTATTGATGAACTACACCAAACGATGGCAGTTCAAGACATCGCGTTCACTATCCATCAAGTAGTTCCGGTAATTTCTCACTAAGCAAAGGTTCAAGACCTTATGGAAACCTATTGCCTAAGAGGTATTTCTCGCTTTCTGATTTCTAATTTTTATCGGGTTTTCATTCATGTGGGGGATTGTTGGAGAAAATGAACTATTACTATTACTTGTTTCTGGTTTTGGTAGGAATGGATCTTAGGACCAAGGGGTCACTAAGGAACTAAGCTAACTAGCTCATTTTCACTTTTGTGAATGAACCTTTAGTCCCACATTGGAGAAACTAAAGATGATTCCTCTCCTTATTACCCAGAAAGTTACCTCTAAGGGAGGACCCTTAGGGTTTAAAAACTTTTGTGGTTGGGGGAGGACTAAGGCAATGGGCTAGTTGGTGCAACCATGCTTTTCACACATGTGCGGTGCTTCGCACCGAAGCACGCACAGGCTCGGGCTCATGTGCGGGTGCGCTTGCGCTTGCGTGCACTTGTGTGCTTACGGACTTGCGGCTGCGGCTGTGGCTGTGGTGCAGGTGTGACTGTGGCTGCGGCTGCGGGACTAAGTGTGTGTTGCGGGTGCGGGCGTAGCCAAGGCTGCGGGCCAACCAAGACTTACGTTTTTGAAACATAATATATTTTTTTAAAAGAATTTATGACTAATTCAAATCTTGTTTTAAATGTGGGGGCATATGACCCGGCGAGATTGTAGGAGAGAATTATTCTTAACCGTTTTAAATCCGTTTTAACCATTATCTTCGTGCTTCATCCGTGGAATTAAATTTCAACCATAATGTCCGTGATTCATGCACGGAATTGATTGACACGTTCTCTTCTTCTACCTATAAAAGAAAACGAATTTCACCATTTGAACTCACTCCTGTCTTCTTTTCCCCTCTTCTTGCTTTTTTTTTGCTCACATTGCTTGTTTATTTCCTTCCATATAAATTGTTGTTAAATTCTAGAGGGTGAATCATATTGTGCTTATACTATTCATAACGTGCAGTTCTATCCTGGACACATCTCTTCTGTTGGGGTATAGCATATCTCTCATTATTGAGGAGTACCCGAGGACTATTGTGTTAAGGACAATTTGCTGAGCAGGTGGCTCTGTCCATTGTGTGTATCAATCAGAGATTTCTTAATCTTAATAATTTTTCCTGTTTAGTGTTTCCATTGTTACAGATCCAACATCCAGAAATCACATTCTAAACACCCTCAGGAAGGCCAGCCTGCAATGAACAATACAGTACTAACAAACCTAAATCATGCATTAAAAAATGAAGACTAAACTACTGCAAATGACTTAAGAGAACGCACTTCATGAGGCAGCTTCGCCGCATAGAGAGCAAACAACGGTGTTTGTTTTGCTGTCTTTAAGACAATACTGTTACTAGTAGCTAAAGCGGGTCCGACCTTCCACGCAAACATGAGAAGTGGAAAATTCCATGGAATAATTTGAGCAGCAACTCCAATGGGCTCATGCAGGGTTTGCACATGGTACGGACCATCAACCTAATCTGCGAGACCATGAATGTTATCCGCCCATCCCGGTCTGTTTTAAGTATAACAAAATTTTAAAACATTCATCCAAATAAGTCGAACAAAAAGTGATTACAGTTGACATAAGTAAAAATTAATTTAACTCACCGACATAATATCTAAATAAGACCGTTGGCAATTCAACCTGAGCGGCCTGTTCATGGGGCTTTCCATTGTCCCACGTCTCAAGTGTTGCAAGTGCATCAGTATGTTTATCGATCAAATCCTCAGAGCGCAAAATTACCCTTGAACTTTCCTGTAAAGGCAAACAATGTAAACAATGATAAAGCAATCTAATTGTGCTTTTCCGATCCCATCATCTATATTCTTGGCTCATAAAAGTAAAGTGGAACTTAAGAAAATAAAATCAGGAATAGTTACATAAGCTGTCATCTTTGGCCATAGCCCATCATCAAAAACCTTGCGAGCAGCAGCAACCGCCCGATTGATATCTTCTGCATCACCTTCAGCGATATGAGCTATAACATTTCATGTCCAAGGGTCACGAGTTGGAAAAGTTTTTCCTGTGGGAAGACAAAGATTGAATTTATGACTTAATTCTTGATTATACAAAAAAGAATGAAAAATGAAAAAAAAATAAACAAACAATACAAACCTGAAGCAGAATTTAGAAACTCCCCGTTGATAAGAAGTTTTGTGTAGATTACTCTGAAAGGTGGTGTAATTAATTCTTCAAGTAAAACCACAGTACTAATCTACTTACACGTCTTCCCAAGTTGATACTCTTCCTTAAAATTTATTTATAACAAATTAAAAACTTAACCAGAAAGTCCAAGTAAGGATGTTACTTTTGAATAAGGTAAGATTCGTGAATCTTTTAATTCAACCCAATTTCTTCAACTTTTGAGCTAAACAATAAACTTAACAGCACAATATGATATGCACATGTGTACTTGATATGAATTCATCAAATTTCATTGTTGGATAAGAAAAACATTATTACCAATTATTATTCAACAAATGAAATAACAAAGAGTTTCTAGCAAAGGCATGAGAACTAGGAAAGTTTCTTTCCTTCTCTCTAAAACCCATGGTACTTCAGTACTTTTTGATTTATTTGTTTTTGAGTTTATCTATGATAGGTGTTTAAAACACCTTAATTATAATTAATTGGTCATTTTTTTATTTTTTTATTTTATAAATTTTGTGTATTATCGCTTGTTTTATATTTCTAGGTATAATCGCTTGAATTTGCAAAGAGGAAGGATAAATTTCTAGACACAAAAGGCAATATGCACTGAACCAGGACTAACATCTTTTCTTGTACCTTTTCCTGTAAAATCACAAACTCAACAGTTTTACTAAGTTTAAGCAAAACAGCGAGAAAATCTCAAAGTCAATCGAATATAGAATCAAAGGGGAAATGTCCTACGATTCTGAAGAAGATTCGGCTTGATTAGTCATCATCTTGAGCACCTATAGCATAGATTTACCATCTAGAGTTTTAGTGAATAGGGAGAGGAAAGAATGATGGTTAGACAAATAAATTATTTTACCTAGTTCTAAACTCAATGCTACAAATCAGTTAAAAGAACAATACTCATAAAATTGATTTGATGCATAAATATTGGTGCAAACAACATTAATCTCTTCATCAATCCAAACAGAATAGTTAGTAATGGAGATCAGGAGGAGGAGGAGCAACACTGATCTTACCTAAAGCGAAATAAATTGAGAATCCTAGATATCATATAAGAAACTTAAAAATTAGGGTTTGATGTATTGAAAACTGAGTGTAAAAAATAAAATCACTAAACTGAATCAACAAAAATAAGAGTGAGTCATAACTGAGAAAATCCTAATCAGAATCAACCAAAATATGAGTTTAAGAAAGAAAACCTTATGTATATACGGGTTCATGAGTGAGGTTTTTCAATTGATGCGGATGAGGAAAAAAACACTTCTAACATTAAATGAAATTCATTTACACAGGGAATACAAAGAGTAAGAGGCGGAAAGAGCTTAAGCGATCTTAGTAACCGCGACAAATGAAATCTGGGACGTCACTCTTTATCTAGTATATTTGGTGTGAATCATAACCATTGATTTATACACCCTTTAAATATCTTATAATCCTGACCACTCTTTAGATATCCTCTTCTGGAAAAAAAAATCCTAACCACTCTTTATACATCCTCCAGATAGATCATAGTCCTCTTTTATCATCCTCAAAATAGACTACTCTTTATCCATCCCCAAACGAAATCCTGGCCACTCCTTATAACTACGTTGTGTTTTATGTTATTCATAGGTAGTATTCTCTTCTAGATTAGAGGATTCTTTTCAACCACAACGGATTCTTTCACTCTGTCTAATCCATTTTGAACTTGGGTGGGAATCAGTTAACAAATGGTTTTGACAAAACTTTCTAACTAAACTCATCAACTGTACGATCTTGGATATTGGACAACGTACATGCTTGATGACATGGCACTAAATATATCTTTGGTTGTAAAAAATATTATGTTTAGGAATGTAAACTAAACCTAATATTCGTCGTCTTCTCTCTAGCACCAGTCATCTGCTGTTAATAACCTTGAATATTCATCATCTGGCTTATCCTGTATCTAACGATAATTTTAATAAACAACAGGACTCATATTTATTTATTTTTGATTAATAATGATTTATAATTTTCTTACTTAGACTAATTGTATAAGACGTGTAACTAGAAATAAATTATGTTCAATCATCATTAGATATATATCAGAGCTTGAATTCAAGTGGAAAATTAAATTCTTGAATTGTATTCAATTTTATATGAGATTATTTTATTTTTTTATAATGAACGTGATGATTGTTCAGGCCTAAATGAAGTTATCTTTGAGCCCTGCTCACCATTCAAGAATCAAGATCATTAATATAAATATGAATCTAGAGTTTTAGACAGTATGTTTAATCAACCAAAACTATTATCTTACACTATCTACACTTTTTGAATCATTCAAAGTTTCTTTCGATAGTATAACATTTTGACCATGTCCAATTTGGTTTTTCTTTGAATATACCAAACTATTCAGTACATGAGGGTCTACTGATATGGCAAATTATTCTTCATTATCAGGGAACTATATATAAATCCTACTTAACACAAAGAAGAGAGTGTTTAGGCTATAATCAAGGGGAATATGTGCATATCATATATATGCTTTTGTACGATATTATCCTGTATCAAATGACAGATTAGCGTGCTCAATTTGAAGCACTTCTCATTGGTTATGACCTTCTGAGTTATATTGAAGGAACCTTCCCATGTCCAACCTCAGATGGATCACCTAAAGATGAGCTTCACAAGATCATTGGATCAAACAGGATAAACTTATCCTAAGTGCAATATTAACATCTACTACTGCCTCCATTACACCCTTGATAGCCACAGCAAAATCCTCCCATGCAGCCTGGAAAAAGCTCACACACCTCTATGCTAGCCGATCCCGAACCAGAGCAATGCAGTTGAAGGAAGAACTCACCTTAATTCAGCTTTCAAACAGAGTATCACAGAATATCTTCATGTTGTGCAAAACATGGTAGATGAACTAGCCATTATAGACCATTCTATTTCGGATGATGACCTAACCATCTATGTGCTAAATGGTCTAGGTCCAGAATTTAGGGAGATAGCAGCACCTATTCGTACCCGAGAAAAACCTCTGACTTTTGAAGAACTGCATGATCTACTAGTTGGTCATGAAGCCTATCTAAGGCGTCTGGAAACTGCAACACAAAGTGTTGTTATGTCTCCCAACTACACAAAAACAAATTCAGCAGTACATGATGGTTGTTATCAATGTTTTTACAAAAAAAATGATCACTTCATACATCCTTCAAGCACCAATCCAGGCAGGTACTCAACAGGAATCCAACGTGATGGAAGACGTTTCAACACAGGCAATGTTAAACCCAATCCATCCACCAGGTGTTACCAACCCAAATGTCAATTATGTGACCAGTTGGGCCATACGACCAAAGCATGCTCATAACTTCACTCACAGACAACGTCTGTCAATTGTGCTACTACATCTGCAGCCAAAGACAAAAATTGGTTACTTGATTCAGTAGCCTCTCAAAATTTCACGGGTGACCTCTCAAATCTATCCATACATTCATAATATGATGGAACTGACAAAGTAGTTCTTGGTGATGGCTCAGGTTTGGATGTCTCACAGGTTGGTTCATTAGCTTTAAAAACGCCACATCGAACATTTACACTAAGAGATACTCTTTATGTTCCCAATCTTAGCAAAAATTTATCTCTGTACATCATCTAACTAAACAAAATGATGTCTTTGTTGAATTTCATCCGTTTTATTTTTTTTGTGAAGGACAAGATCACGGGGGCGATCTTACTAAAAGGAGCATGTAGCAATAGCATCTACACCTTCCCGGAATCATTGACGGCTTCACCAAAGGTTGCTAATGTGCATGAAAGGACTTCAATTGAAGGATGGTACAAGCGTCTTGGACATCCTTCTCTTAAAATTCTCCACCATCTTGTTAAGAACTTTGCTCTTCCTATTTCCTCCATAAAAATTTATCTTCACTATGTCATTCTTGTTCTATTAATAAATCACATCAACAACCTTTTCGTGTTACAAGCCTAACAAGTCATGAACCTCTTGAACTCATTTACACAGATGTGTGGGGACCTGCAAGTTACACTAGGATTGATGGTTCACGATACTATCTTATTTTTGTGGATCATTATACAAAATATATATGGCTCTATCACATGGTAACTAAATCCGGTGTCTTTGTAATCTTTCTGCAATTCAATTTTTTTTTTGAAAATCGTTTTCAAAAATCCATGAAAACACTATATTCTGATAATGAAGGTGAGTTTATTGCTTTAAAATCATACCTCTTACATCATGGAATCACTCATCTCACCACTGTTCCTCATACTCCGCAACAAAATGACATTTTTGAGCGTTGTCGCCGTCATCTAGTCGAAACAGGCCTCACCATTCTTTATGATGCCAACCTAGATTTTTCATATTGGCCACATGCTTTTCAAACAACTTCCTATCTCATAAATCGTCAACCCACACCTCTCCTCAAAAACAAATCCCCCTTTGAAACTCTTTTTGGCTAATCACCAAACTATTTAAAGTTAAAAAAAAATTGGGTGCCTTTGTTATCCCCTCACAAAAGCCTATAATTCAAACAAGATGCAACCAAAATCCAAAGCTTGCATCTTTCTTGGCTATTCACCAACTCAAAATGGTTACAATGTTTCGAACCTCAACCAAAAAGAATGTTCATCTCTCGTCATGTGGTATTTGATGAATATCAAAAACATCTCACACAAGTTTCACTTATATCTTGTGAGTTCACTCGGCCTCTTCAAGAAAACCATCAGTTCCTACCTCTATACTTCGGTGACCAGCCGTCCATAAGGACGTCTACAGAAGTCTCAAGTGCACAAGCATCCCTGCCGTTTCCAAAAAGTGTCTCTGCCATTGCTACATCCTCCCCAGGTAACTCTGCCACCCCTGATTCTTTAAATCCTAACTCCTCTCAAGCTACAGGCACAAATCAGCATTCCACCTCAAGTGAGAACTCAACTGAGCCTTCCTCAGCGTCATCAGAACTGCATGTACCTGATGCACACGTTTGTCCAGCAAGTCCTCCTGTAGCATTGTCTGCACATGATGCACACGTCTGTCCAGAAACTTCCCATGTAGCATTGTCTGCACCTGATGCACATGACTGTACATCGACACCCTCTGTAACTCAGGACCTCACAGAATACAAACAGCTCAATATTCTCACAAGATGACTACAAGGTCCATGAATCAAATTTTCAAACCAAAACAAATACATACAACCTCAAAACATCCTTTTTCTCAAACCATTGAACCCACAAGTGTAAGCCAAGCCTTATCTCAATCTCACTGGCGCGAGGCCATGTCTCAGAGGTCACAACCTTAATGAAACATGGCACTTGGGACCTAGTTTTACCCAAAATTGATTATAAACCAGTTGGGTGCAAGTGGATATTTAGGGTAAAGAGAAAAGTTGATGGTTCAGTTGACAAGGTTAAAGCCAGACTTGTGGCCAAAGACTACAATCAACGTCCGGGCATTGATTACACAAAGACCTTTAGTCATGTAGTTAAACCAGCAACAATTAGAGCTGTGTTATCTATTGCTGTTATGAATGGATGTGACTTGCGGCATATGGATATCAACAATGCATTTCTGAATGGTACCTTAACTGAAACCGATTTCATGGCACAACCTCCAGGATTCAAAGACTTTTCCAAGACAAATCATGTGTGCAGATTACAGAAGGTTACCTATGGGTTAAAACAAGCCCCACGAGCATGTTACACCGCACTCAAAACTGCTAATTCTTCAATTTGGTTTTTGAAACTCCAAGGCAGATTACTCTTTGTTCATCTACAGTCAAGGTACTACAGTCTGCTACCTGTTGGTTTATGTTGATGACCTTATCATCCCAGGAAACAATCCAAACTTTGTGATATCTACCATTAAAAAGTTGGGTGATATGTTCTCTCTAAAGGACATGGGCTCTCTTCACTACTTCTTAGGAATTGAGGTTATTCCCATAAAAATAGGACAATTTCTTTCCCAACACCAATACATTCGGGAACTCTTGGATAGTACAAGTATGAGTGATGCAAAAGATGTTTTCACTCCTCTTTCCATAACACAACCTCTCCAACTGATTGATGGAACAACTGTTGTGGACAGTTCTGAGTTTCGTCGACTAATAGGCAGTCTCCAATACCTGACCCTGACATGTCCGGACATATTATTTGCAGTGAACAAACTCTCTCAATTTATGCACAAGCCAACTACAACTCACAGAACATCAAGCAAATGGCTACTCAGGTATCTAAAACAAACCATCTTCTATGGTATTCAGATTCTTAAAAGTGGACCTTCTACTCTTCGGACATTCACAGATATTGATTGGCTGGAAACATGGATGATCGAACATCAACTTCCGCCTACATCAGTTTCTTGGGTTCAAATCCAATCTCTTGGTGCTCTAAGAAGCAACATGTTGTTGCAAGATCCTCCACAGAAGCTTAATACAGGGCTCTAGCCAATACAGCTTCTGAGACCATGTGGCTGCTAGCACTCTTCCAAGAACTTGGGTTTTCACTCAAAGATCCTCCTCAATTACTATGTGACAATATTGGAGCCACACATCTGAGTTTCAATCCAGTTAATCACTCACGCATGAAACATATTCAAATAGATCTTTATTTTGTGCGTGACCTAGTTCAAAAGAGAAGTCTCCAAGTTAAGTATGTTCACACTCAGGATGAACTAGCTGACATTCTGACTAAACCGCTTTCAAAACAGCGTACTACAATATTGTGCAACAAGATTGGTCTTGCCGATGGAACCCTAATCTTGCTGGGGAGTATCAGGGAACTATGTACAAATCCTACTAAACACTTTCTTCTTTGTGTTTAGTAGGCTATAATCAAGGGGAATATGTGCATATCATATATATGCTTCTGTATGATATTATCCTGTATCAAATGACAGATTCTGTGGCATATCAGTTGCATATTATCTTGCCAGATTCTGTTGATATTATTTTGCCAGATTCTGTGCTATATGCACCGTGTAATCTTCTGTATATATACATGTAACCTTTAGCAATACAAGATGTGCAATATACTCTCATTAAACTACAGTCGTGCATAGTTTTTTATATATTCATTTCATCTAAGGTTAGAGTAATTAACTATTAATGCAAACCGAGGAGAACAGAAATGTTAAAGAAGAAGATGACAGAGATATAATGAATTTTAATTTCATCTTTGTTCACCACCAAACACAACCTAAAACTAAAAATAGTGTCATGTAGTCAAAGATAGTATCTGTTAGATATATAGGATCATACGATTCATATTTTAAGTCAAACGTGTTTGTCAAAAGCTTTTGTTAGTCGATCCCGTCCGTTATAACTGTAAGTTTCTTATAGATTATGTTTAACTAATTAACCTTTAATATCCCCTTGATGTTTTTCAGTTTTGCTATTTGCAAGTCTCCCTAAAATGGTGTTTGCCTGGTATCTTGATCCAGTTGTTGCGTTTGTTGTTGTTGTTATCATCATGCTTGTTGGAGCTCTTTTGCTGGTCATGTATCCATTATTATATGCTTGTGTCTTTTAAGATCCTGGTTTTTCACCGATCCAATTCCAACTCGCAATCAAAATGCCACGGATACCTTCCTCAAATCCCGTTATCAATTCAAATTAAAAATTAAAAATTTGTTCCTCTCTTGATGACTTGGTCAATGGTTAGTTGTATTCTTTCCTTTTTAGAAATGAAATATCCCTTAAATCTCTCAATTCAACCAGATACTATTGTTGGAAATCTTAAGTTCAATCCCAAAAACCCTAATACCTTTCTTTCTTTATAAAAAACAAATTCGAGTTAATATAATAAAGATCATCCAGACTCTATCAATATTGAAGCAATGGATACTACTAATCAAAATGGTGTTACTTATCTTTATCCAAGTTCAAGCAAGGTACTTTAGATTTAGGAGATACTGCTGAAGATATTATAATTTATTGAGATGAATCTAATGAAGAAGATAGGCGATGGGGACTATTGTATAGTTGGAAAAATCATAACTGTGGGGAAGATGTCTTATGATATTGTTGAGAATAATTTTGGCCTTTATTCAACCAGATGAGATTCAAATAATTGAAGTAGAAAGCAACATTATGATTTTCATATTCAAAGATTGGATTACTGTTAATAAAGTCTATGAAGAACGACCATGGTGTATTAATGGGCACTTGGTAGTACTTTATGATTATTGTCCTGCAACTATCTATCAAAACTTATATTGGAACAAGCAATGTTTTTCGATACAATTGAAGAATCTGTTACCAGGACATATGAACGTTAAAGTTGTTACGGAAATGGGTAAGATGGTGGGGAAAGTGATTCCTACTGACCCTCCTAATGTTATTTCGATTGGTGGAGAACCTGTTAAGGCTTGTGTTATATTCTAAATCATTCCAAGGTGTCATGTGAAGATTTTGTTGCCTATCTTGAAGTTGCTCATAAAAAACCTTATAATTTTGGTATTGATAGAATGGAAAAAGGAATGATGGGATTCATCCCAAAGTCATTGCCCATTCATCCAAACATCATTCCAGGTACCCAATCAAATCTAAACCTTTTGTACCACCAAAAGATGGAATTGTAATCAATCTGCCACAGTTAGAAAACAATGAAAGAGCTCTGCCAGACTTGGTAAAAGGAAAAGACAGATTATTACTGAAAATTCACTCATCGATCAAACCCATATTACCAAAACTTCAAATAACAGTGGATACCAGGAACAAAGCAAGAAAACAACAATTACCAATCAAAGGGAGTAGCAAAACATAAACACTATGGGAGAGAATAAGATATTTCTTAAACTAATACTTTATAAACACCCTTTCATTCTTTTTTTAGAAAAAAATTTCTACCATAATCTTGTCAATATAAAACTTCTATCCTGGAATATCTTTGGGTTTGGTAATAAATCTACAAGAAATCATTTAAAGGATCTAATTAGATCCAATGATCCTGACATTATATTTTTGATAAAAACTAAAAATGCCACTATGAAAATGGCTCAGTTTATTGCACTTATAGTTATCCTAATTCTTGTTTTCTTGATCCCATTGGTGTTTCTGGAGGTCTGTGTTTGATGTGGAAAGATGGTATTGATTTAAAATTTGTAGATGTTAAATTTAATTCCATTCAATGTACTATCAAATTGGATTCTATAGCTAATTATTCTCTTATTAGTTTCTTGTATGGTGCTCTTTATGACTATTACAGGAAAATTCAATGGGACTTTATGCAAAATCTAGCAATTCACTGGGACATTCCTTAGATGGTAGTTCGGGATTTTTTTGAATATGAGTAGAACTTCTAGTCATCCTTCTTCTGATAGTTACATTGATTTTATTGATCCTTGTATTATTGTTCATGATAATGCTAGACTTGTTGCAATTCCTTTTTTTGATGAGAACATAGTGCAAGCTTTCTTTCATTCTAAGCATATTTTAAGATAAATAAACCATAATTTTATATCTTTGATCCCAAGAATAATTGTCCTAAAAATGTTATTGATTTTAAGCTTATTAGCTTATGTAATACCTCGTATAAGGTTATTTCTATATTTTTAGCTTCTAAAATCAAAGTTATTTTAGAAAAAAGACATTACTCCTTTTCAAACTTCCTTTGTTTCTGGTAGATGTATTACTGATAACATAGTAATTGCCCATGAATCGGTTGATTCTATAAAAAAGAACAAAGCTAAGAATGGTTGTATGGAATCTAACTAGACATGTCAAAAGCATTTGACAAAGTTGAATGGCCTTTCTTTCTTAATACTCTAAGAAAACTTGGCTTTTGTAATGAATTTTGCACCATGATTGATCAATGTGTTAACACTGTTTCTACTTCAATCTTGTTGAATGGTTCTCCAGGTAAGGTTTTTACCCCTCAAAGAGGTCTTAGACAAGGGGATCTTTAGCCCATTATCTTTTCATTCCGTGTATGGAAGCTTTCTCTAGAGCTTTACTTCAGCTGAAGATAACAATTTGATTCATGGCATAAAAATTAATTCTTATTGTCCTGTTGTTTCTCACTTATTTTTTACCGATAATTGTCTCATTTTTACTAGAGCCAATGCTAGAGAAGCCAGGAATCTGGTAAAAAAACATTGATAAATTTAGCTTTTTTTCCAGGTTTTTCTATCAATTATAAAAAATCTGGTATTTCTTTTAGTAGTGGTGTCAA